>WBNH01004311.1:0-154140 GCA_013401255.1 Urocolius indicus
TATGAGGAACAGCTGATGGAGCTGGGATTATTTAACCAAGAGTAGAGGAGGCTGAGAAGAGACATGATCACTCTCTATAGCTACCTGAAAGGAGGTGATAATGAGGTGGAGGTTGGTCTCTTCTCTCAAGTAATGAGTGGCACGGCAAGAGGAAATGGCTTCAAGTTGCACCAGAGGAGGTTTAGACTGGAGATTAGGAAGAATGATTCTATGACCATTTCTGATGAGTCAAAAGTTTTCCCTCTACTCCTTTCATAGCAAGTAAACACCTTGTTAAATCAAGAATGACAATATCTTTTAGGAGGACAATCCTCTGGAAAGAGGAGGAGTTGAAGTAATTGCTTTTCCTGACCACATCACAAAGCTACCAGATGGAGAAGTGATGATTAGTCAGTCTCTTTGCCCAATTGATATTGAATTTATAGACCTGTGTGAAATAGCTCCAGTGAGAGGGATTGATGATGACTTATCTTGGTCAAGGGATTCGTCATGAGCTGAGAGAGAAAGGAGTAGGTCTGGAAAAACATTAATACGAACACTAGCCCTCAGTTTGGTGTAAGTACTTGTTGGCCGTGCTGTGGACATTAGCTTTCTCTTTTTCTTTGACTAGAAATGTGATCATTTTCAAACAAGCTATATATATTTGTGTAGAAATGTTTAGTTTTGACAAATCAACAGCTTTTGACAACAAAATAAAACAAAAATGCATTTTCACTGGCAAATTCTCGAGCAGTCCTAGCAGACAACGCTCCCAGAATTGCCTTTGAAACAGCCAAATCTTTCCCACAAGTATGAATATGCAGTTCCAGATACATTAATGGAATTTGCATGTGTGTATAGAGGGTTAGAATTTGGCTCATGATTTAAAACGAGTTGAGCACTTTTTAAAGAGAAATTCATTCAGCAGTGATGTAAGTCTTTGCAGTTTCCTTGTTTTGTCTATGCAAGGTTCCAGCATTATAAAATGGTATGAATACAAGAAACATATTTATGTTTGACTTATATAATCATATGCGACTTTCTAACAAGCCAGCTGAGCACATCTGTTAATTGATGTTTACAAAATCAGTTGCTCCTCAATTGAAATTCTTTTATTCCTGCAAAAATTATTATGATTCTCTGCACTCAGATTTTTTCTGATTTTACTTCTTTCATGACAAAGGAATAACAATGATTTCAGTAAAGGTAACATGTCATACAACTGATGCAATGAGGTAGTAAATCAGACAGTGGAAGAAATCCTAGTCCATTGAACTCATTGGGAATTTTGCCATTGATTTCAATGGAGCAACATTTTCACTGAATCTCTATAAAATAATAACTTTTCATTTTGTTGATGTAAAATAAACTTAACCTCTCAGTTATAGTGGCCAGATATGCATGGTATAATTCCTGCTTCATTTCTACAAACATACAGAGAATTTTTAATCTTTATTTTTATTTTTATTCTCATTGGTAGTATATTTTGAGTTACAAACATTTCCAGAGAAATCATTCAAAAAGGTATAAACAAGGTAGTTTGAGCATGAGCCTTATCAAAGGCATCCTGAAGTCAGAGTTTGATGTAGCCGACCTAGATATTTTTTCAACAGGAGTGTGAAAATAAATAGTGATGTGAAGTGTTTGGGTTTTACTTGTTTTTTGCCAAGCAATCTAGTCCTGATTCATCTCTCACTTAATTGTAGAAGTGCTATAAATGATAAAGTCATACCTCATCATCTGGAAATAATAGGAGATTGAAAAAATACTGTGGAAATTGTAATGAGGTCTTGACCATGAGAATGCAAGCTTGCAGATTATCAGTTTAAGTGTTTCTGGTAAGAACTAGACTTCTGAAAGGTAGAGACAGGAGATTCTCTGATCTACTTTGAACCCATGTTTTTCTGACCAGCTGTCACCAGATTCATGCAGAGGGGATAGGTGCAGAGAAGAGCTTTTGACATGATTAAGAGCTCATTGAACATGCCCACCAATGGGTCTGCTAGGGATCCTATCTTAGAAGAAGAGACCAGAAGAGCTTGGCATGGTTCAATAATAGAATGAAACCTGAGAGACAATGTTACTTTACACAAATGCACTGAGGAAGAGAAGAAGAAATACTAGGAAGAGGAGAAATTTAAACAGATGGAAAATATTGTCAGAGAGAGAAATAGTTACAAACAGTCCAGCTCTAAACCAAGTGTAGTTCTACTGAAGACCCTGTTTCACAGAGCTGGTAATAAGAAAGAGTGTATCATTTCCTTACCTATAAAGAAATCAATTTAGTAACTTTGCTCTGATGTCTGAGTAGCCTCAGAAAACTTGTCTGTCACCAGAAGAGTGATCAATTCCTAAAGAAACAGGTATGTCCCACCCACATGCATGCTCCTCTTGTCTCGGTATCTGGGATGTCTCATAGAAGAAGTGTTGACAGCTCCAGTAGGGATTTTACAAGAGACTGCCATTCATATTCCACAAGGACCAAAAGATCCACATGAGACTATTTAAAATAAACAGTAATAGTTTCCCACATCTTTGTTTAGAGAATAGCCTGAGGATTTCTAAACTTTGGGATCAGACTCTTTCCAGAATAATGGTTTCACTTATAGGCATATAAACCTTTCCTTCACTTAAAAGATGACTTTTTTCGCCTGTATCTGAATATTTAAGTACAATATTCAGGTAATAAGACAGGTAGCTCTCACTTAATCAAGTTTTACTTTACTTTATAAGTAAAGACTTGATCTGCAAGGATGTTTGCTATCTCCTATTACAGTGGGAGATCTGCAAGACTTTCAGTAAACAGAGTAGTTTTTTTTTATTAAAACAAATTAGGAAAAGCCGTCCCTCAGATTTCAAGATTGGATTTGAAAAGGAATATAGGGCTGAAAAACTATAGTCCTAGCTGGAAGTGGGACTAATCACAGTCGTCAGCTTGTGGAACTTAGTACTCTTTAAAGCCTGGCCTTGTTGCTAAGTGCTGAAAAAGGAGCTGTTAGATACTGAGTTGTTAGGAGTATTTACTCTGAAGCATCTAAAAGTTTATTAATCTTAGCTTGCTTTTGGGAGATTTTAAATGTCTCTTTGTCTAACTTCACACCTTTAAACATTCCTAACTTCCTTAATAAAGCCTAATGCTATATCACTCTTGTCACTACTAGCCGCACTCTGATATAACACAAGCAACCTCCCTTGGAATTGCCAAACGGAAGAAAGAAGAGGAAAAGCTATCTTTTTCAAGAGATCGTGATACAGTATTGCTGACTTCTAGCATTCATTACTATGAGACTGGAATATGTTTATTTCCTTCCATTTTCTTGATGGTTCCTGAGATTTTTAATGCTCATACATGCCAGCTATGCTCCACAGTCACATGGGCTTGAGTGCACCAGAAATGAACAGTTACGGTAGAGTGCAGTGCTGCACATTAGCTGTTAGTGAATCATTTTTCCACTTAGGCATATCTGCATTCTGAGTCTCTGTTTTTATATCTGTGCACTCTAGCATAATTTTAAGCAATGCTGATGCTCTCTCCTGGCACATTGATTGAACATTTGTATCCTGTTTTGTTCCTGGAAATAGAAAGGCTAGATGAAAAACAGAGGCCATAAGCCACTGCAAAATGCAGAGCCTGTTCTTTCAAAACTAGAGTTAATCTTTCTTCAGAAAACGACTGATATCTGGAGTTAACAGTAGGAAATTTTGCTAAAATTTTTATCCCATGAGTTCTGGAGAGTGTATGAACTCAGGGAAAATTTAAAACCATATTGAGACATCATAACTGTAACAGCTGTATGTGCCCTGGCAGTGATTTTTTTAACACACAATGTTCCTCACATTCATTTATCACGAAGATAATGAAGTTTCAAGAAATGAGTGAAGATATAGATTGTGCTATAACTGATTCTTCCAAAGTAACAAGTGTACGTGATATCATCCAGTTTGAGAGAAAAAGTCAGAAGCAGGAGAAGAACCAAACACTCTTCTGTTTGTACATCATGGCACCATGACACAAATAAAGGGGAATAACTTTTTTGGAAGACTTATATGCTTGTTAACTGCTGAGTTTTCTTTCTGGCAGTTAATATGAATAAACTTTTGTCTCTGTTTTTGCAGTTTTTGTTACTGCTACTGGGCTCAAGCCTTTGACGTCAAGAGGAAAGAGACAGAGACATTAAGACATAAAGAACCTTTTCTACTTGTCAAGTGAATTACAGAAGCTAGAACTTCTTTCTTCCTTTCTATATAAGTGATATATTCTCTTTGGCTAGACATGTGAAGAGAAAGCAGTTCAGGATGACCAGTGTCTTCCCTCACCAGTACAGTCATTAAAGAGAATGATATTTAAGTAAGTTACCTCTACTTAATGTTAAATGGTAGTTTATTCTTTACAAACAAGGTATTTTGTAAAAAGGATGCTTTACATGATAAGGACCAGAAATTCTTTCTTGAGATTTGTACAAAGGATGCATTGCTCTGATTTATCCATTTCCTGGAATTCATGAAAGAGAGAATAATACAACTTTATGGCATTTTGTAAGAACTAAAATAAAGACCAACAAGTTATCTATGTCTATCCAGTTAGATTCATTACATAATCTAAGAATTGGGGGAAGAGAGTTAACTTCCAATTCATTAATATTTACTTTTTCAGTAATGAAGGGTGACATTGGTGCCAAAGGCAAAAAGCCAAATATAAGAAAGAGTTCACCAAAAGGTCTACTTTGTAAAGCTTGGTCACTATTGGAAATAACTGTTGTCAAACTGCCCTTGTGAAGCAAATCACAGCAAATATATTCCTTGTTGTTTCATCATCTGAATTTGTGGTTTAAGCTTGCAATGGATGAAGTATCTGTGTATTCAAGACTTTTTTTCTCTTGGTCATGTGCTTGGTAAATTTTCATAACTGAACTTAGTTAGTTTGTTTGGTTTTATGCTTCCCTTCTGCAGCCTCTCTCCTTATTCTCCTCTCTGTGCTCTTAACTTTACTCCAAGAGCACCAGTATTTATGATGTGCCCTAAAGGACAATGCCCCTTAAAAACATATTCATAAAAGTTAGTGCAATCCTCAAGCACAACGAGTTCAAAAGAAAAACAGTCTGGGAATGAGCTTTGAGATGAATGCTTTAGAGTCATTATCTGTGGTACACTGGTAGTCTCTAATGAGGCATTTGTAATTTAACTGTGTCATGGAGAGACTATAAATTTCTCCCAGAGCCCACATCCAAGTTGTTTTTGTAATGAAGATAAAGTAAAACACATACCAAAAATCTTTTGAATACACTATAACTTCTTCCGAAAAGATAAAGAGGGACTATATCCTATTTATGTCACCACACTTGGTTGCATAACAGAGCTTACAACAAGTAGGATAGAGGGCAAGAGTCAGTCTATAATCATTTAATACTGTATAATTCTTTGCATTTCTCTTTTAATCACATGGTAATTTTGGAGGGACCAGTTCATATCAGTACTAGAAAAAAGGAAGAAAAATAACGGGATTGCAAATGGTAATTCTACAGAATATTTATGTGGGATTATGTTGGACAAATAAAATTAGGACAAATACATCTTTCTGTTATAGAAACAGACTGTGCAATTCACTCACTTGATCATACCAATGGGCCCTCTGGGTTCCTCAGCTGGAATGGTATATTTACTTCTCTTGCAAATTTAAGTAGTGCTGTGGTTCTATGTATTAAATTGGGCTGAAGATATTCTTCAAAGTTCCAGCTTGCTAGGACAACTTCCTCAAGCACTGAAAATTATTTAAAATGGAGATGGCTTTTAAAATAAAATTAAAACTTCAACAGATGTCTAAGAATTCAATTTTTAGGCAAAAGTGGGACATATAACTTGGCAGTTGGAGATAGAGGAAGACGAAGAGTATTTTATGTTCTAATTCTATGGCAAGTACTGCAGAAATAACAAGTGCTACAAGAACTCACTTTTGACTGTTTTTATCAGACTTGTTTCTCTCACTCAATCTGCAAACTTAAGAACTGTGATCCAAATACAGGGCAGGGAGTGATCATTCTTGTATTTTTAATTATATCTTCAATACAAGCTATCTCTGTGTTATTATTAAAAGATGTCTCACACTCAGATTGCTTTTCAAAAGCCATTCTGAAATTTCTCAGACCAAGAATCCAAATTTTCCACCCTTGTAGATACTGTTCACAGTGCAAGGTCTCAAAAACATGAGGCATGAAACTCCAGTGTATCCTTTTTCCTCATTTTGGAACCATTTTTAATTCACCTCCAATAAATGAATATTTTCATATGCTTTCTGCCATCTGAAGGTGGGTATTTTCATTGCTAAAGAGGAATTTGTTTCACTAAAGAATCAGAAAAATAATCTCTATCTAAAATAGTTTACCAAAAATAAAGTTCAGTGAGATTCCTTCTAAGCTCCATAGACAGTATCATAACAATATTTATCATGAAACTATTTAATTTCTAATCAATAAAGTATACATAGATTGCAATAAAACAGTGCTGAAACCTGAAACAAGAGATAATTAAATCAATATAGATAGGCATATATGAAAATTGATTAGGAAAGATTGCAGCCATTTGACCACTTTAGTCAGATTGTTCATTGCTTAATACCTTGTGAAGTCATTTACAAACATGTGTAGGGAATGTGAAACTGAGGAATGCAATCATGACCACTGTATTTCATAGTAGCTTTTAGTAAAAATAGAAGAATCATAGAATAATAGACTCATAATTGTTACGGTTGGAAAAGACCTTCAAGATCACTAACCTCACACTGCTAAGCCCATCACTAAACCATATCCCTCAACCCTTAAACTATGCATTTTTTTGTCAGTGCAATATATTAGGCTTCACATTGCAGTAGCTGAATGAATTTTTATGGCCTTAATTTTACAGGAAGACAGGCCTTGAAAACCTAGGAACTCTGGAGTAAATGACTGCTTTGGGCTCAAGTAGATGGAGACTGAAGTTCTATTGCAGCTGGAAAGGAAAGAAATTTGCAGGAAATACAGTACAGTATACATCAGAAAAGGAATGGATTGTTTCAAATAAAAAGTTGTGTGACTAGTTGCTAATTCCAAAGAAAAAGGTTACAGCTTGCAGATGAGGCACGGGCTGTAAACTATTCAGGATGACTTTCATTGCTCAGAGGGTATAATTAAAATATGAAGCAAACTGCCAAAATCTACAATAGAAATGAATAGTGTACACCAGGTCAAAAGGGATCTGGACTCATTTCTGGAAGAAGAGATAGTGTACAGCTGTTAGCTTGATTTTTTTTTTTAAGGATGAAGATGATCAGTTACTCTATAAATTGATTGGTATTTCCTGGGCATGTTCTGTTAGGATTTAAAGTCTTCTCCTGGACCTTCATGTATCATTGTTGAGTGGATTTTTTTGGTTTTTTTTTTTTAATTATTTTTTCTGGCAGCTGCATCCATCCAGAAGCAAAAGTCTTCCAGTAAGTGGAAATGTATATTGTAGAGTAAAATTGCTGTAGTTACCAGAGAAAATATCTTGATGTGAATGAACTTTCTTGGTTTTGTTGTGACGTAATTCAGATGAGGTGGGTAAAAAGGAAAGGCAGTTTTATCTCTTCTTTAATCATGACAGGGCATAGATCTGGGAGCACATATCTCATCAATTTCATATGCATGTCCCTGAAAATAGTATCTGAACAGTTGCATACACCTTTTGATTCTCACTGTTTCTACAGTCCGTGTAGTGTAATGTACAGTGTAAAAACTCAGAGTAAGGGACAAGGAGACAGGGCTATGGATAATCTGATCAAAGGATATGGTAACTGTCTATGAATACCCCCTCAGTAACTAACTCAGCCAAGCCTAAAAATTAACTATCATCTGAAATGGACAGAGATGAACATAGGTAAAATTGAGAAGCTTTAGAAAAATCTGAGGGTCAAACTTCCTGAATGCTGTAATCCTCCTAGTCATATAGTACCACTCTAACATTTCATCATTGGTAAGAGAGGGGATTACCACTTCTGCAACAATTATGAAACCTCTAGAACAACTTATGTGACTTTGAGGAGTGTATTTCCACACTGCTGGGACAGAAGAAGATGTGCACTAAATAAGAGATGACAAGCATTTGGATTTATTGGAATAGTTCGTTGAGCCCCCTGTACTAACCTGAAAGGCTGAGGGCTGAGCCCTGTCTGCTCCACTGAATACCCTGAGCTCCCATATACTTGAGGCTGCAAATCACTGCTGCATCCTTTCCCCTAAGATTCTCTTCATGAGACATATGCAGCAGGAGCTTTGCAAGGCAAGATTACATCTCTTCTTTCCACCCTCTGTAACATTGAGCAACAACCTACTTTCACAGTACCAAACCAGGGAGGCTGAATGCGAAAGCTGACTTTTTTTTTTTTTTGGATCCTGAACAAGTTATCTGAGATATTGAGTCTGGTATAGTGTAAAATCTGTTTACACAAGAGTAGCAGCACAAAGAAAGTTCAAGTCTTTCTCTGCTCTCACCAGCACCGTTGATCCAGTGCAAAGAGGCAATAACTACTGTGGCTTAAATTCAAAGGTACAGAGCCCTGGGAAAAGAAAAGTAGCAGGCAGAGGCAGCTCCTGTGGCTAATTCTGGTGCCATGCAGCCACTCTATTTGATACATCTTTACTCAGAGGAGTTTTTCAAATTTAGGTCGTGTTAGTATCCTATCTATATATGGAAAAGGACCCATTTTGCTCTTAGGCTTTTTTTTTTCAGAATACTCTGAGTCACTGCTGTTAGATGTACAAGCAACAAAAATAGAAACAGAAATTCTCACCGATACAGACCCAGGGAAGTCAATCTCTCTGCTCCCTTCCATCTTTTCCTAGGCACTGCATAAATACAGCAGGAGGTTGTCCATACCTCAAAGGGGCTTTAGTCTAAATGATTTAGGTTTAATGGTTCAAATATTTCGAAGTCTTCCAGCTTCACACACCACATGCATTACTAGTGATGTAGCTCTATTGAGAGTAACTTGAACTGCACAGGTGAAGAAGCCTATGGGGCTCTGCAATGTGTGCAGACACTGAATGCTCTTGGGGACTGATTTTTAAGGGACATGTTGAAGTTTTTGTGACATACTCTTGTTCCTATTTTTAATACCTGCTCATATGCTCCTTGAATATATTGTTACTGGCTGGAAGAAGCCACCTCAAAAGGACAAACAAAGCAAATTACAAATTGTGGGGTTAGTTACTAGGCGGGTGTCTGACTTGTGACAGTTACTGCTGACTATGTCTATATTGGCTTTTCATGAACATAGTTGGCTTGAATCAATCAACCTTCCTATCCTTGCCCTACTTCCAGAATAACACCTATAAACATGATATCAAACAATGTATAGTTTTCCCTGGTTTTCGTTTGTCATTCCTCATGTCCACACTGTTTAGTGAATTATATTTTGTAACTCAGAACTAACCCTTCATGAGACAGATGAAATCTAGATTTCCCTGGAAATCTGGCAAACTTTCCAGTAACTTGAAGAGAGCTGGGATCAGTTTCCCACTACAGGGATTTTGAGGTTTGTTTATTTGTTTGTATATCATTTGTGTTCAATATTTCCTGTTCATAGTATACTTATGGAACATCTTACTAGAAAATCATGTCTTGGTATGAATCTTTCAATAAACTTTGTTGCTTTCTTCCTCTTTAGAGGAAGATGCTCAATGGAAATCATACAAACCTCTCTTTTGCACGGAATTTGACAAATCAAAGAGAAAAAAACCCTGAAAATTTGTAAAAGTAACACTAAAGTGCTGCAAACAGATTGAATGTTTTGCTGGTTTTGCTCCCGTTTCAGATCCAAGCACTTTGGCAAATCCTGTATCTTAAACACCTGGCCCACTGCCTTGGCTGAAGAGAGTTTTTTGTGTATCCAAAATATGCAGGTCTGAAAATTTGTTTGTGTCAGCAGCAGCTGGTTTTGTTCATTGATAACACATAGGAAAAGATTCTACCAAATCCTCTAATACTTCAGAAAACTTTGCCGTGAGATACTTCTCTATATGTGATAAATGCTCCTAATGATCAGAGAGAACATCAGTACTATTTTATGGAGCTGTTGTTATGTGATAGTAGAACTTACAAAAACGAAATTAGTCCTAACTTGGAAGGGCTTGATGTTGGTATTTCAATATTTAAGTTCTCTTAGTAGGATTTTAGACTTATGGACAGCACAGAGAAGTGGAAAGATTCTGGAAAAGCAGCCCTGAGACCATAGTCCAACTGGTTAGGACATTAAGATTTGAAGTTCCACAAGAATAATTTCATCTGCCTTTGCTTCTGAAAGCCTCTTATGACTTCTCTTTCAATTTACAGTGGTATCTTGTTCATTTTAACCATAATCAGAGCTCCTATGCCCCTACCTGGGATTTCCTGGCCTAGAAACCACGTATAGAAGAAGCTGTTTCTTCCAGCAGATGTCTGATCTGCAGGTAGATTGCACATGTGCACTGAATTGATACAATTAAAACTGAGACTGCTGGGAACTGTTGAAGTCACAGGGAGGACTGTTGCAGCTTATCTGCACTTACACTGCCAAGGAGGCCAAGGCTTTGAAGAATGAAGCAGTTGGGTAGGAGAGAGTGGAAATATACTTCCCCGTGCCTGACAGATGCCCTGGAATCCCAAACAAGTCTAAAACCCCCTACTATTCTTTCTAGACAACACTTCTGAGCAGTAAAACAGTTTTCCTGGTGACTTTACCTGCTGCAGTGCTCAGAGCCTCTTTGCTGGGCTGAAGCTTTTGGGGAGATGTAACACTGTTCCTCAGCTCCCCACTTCTGTCTGTGGGATTTGAGCTTGCAGGCTTGTGATCCTGTGGGACAAGGTCTGCTGAAGCTCATGGTAGCTTCCCCGTTGCTTCTCTGGGGTGAGGATTAGACTAGTTGTCTTTGGCATGGGAATTTGTCTGTTAAGAGCACAGGAGGGCTGCAGGAGGAAGAGACTGGAGCTAATGCACATTTCTCTTTTTCTGTTTCTTCGGCATGATTGCTGGCAGATGTGACCTGTGACAAATCCTTGAAATATGGCTCTGTAGACAGAGATGGGATAGATCCAAGGGTAAAAAGCCTGTGCTTGGGAGACGCTGTGCTGTGACAGATTGCATGAGTTCATCTATATCTCGCATCTCTTGTTTGCCATTGATTACTTAGAGGAAAGCAGAACTGCCGAGGAGGATGGCTGGGCAGGACTCGTTTCCTTAGTCCAAAAACCTATGGAGTGGGGAAACACATTCTAGTCCAAACACTGAGGCTCTCCTAACAATATGGATCATTTGAGACGAGGAGTGGAGCTGAAATGACAGAGATAGCTTGTGCCAGAAGTGCATTTTTTGTGAATGCTGAAATCTCGACATTCCTGGCTAGTCCAGTATAAATATGGCCACCCAAGTGTTGTGGCATTATTCGAGTTCATCTGCTGAAGAGCTGTTATGTGGTTTCTTTGGCAGCCCAGTGATTCCCTGAATTGACAGAAACCATGGCCCCTGCTCTGTGTGCCTGCTACGTGGGGGACAGCATTACAAAAAAGACCCAAACACACTGTGACCCTGCAAAAGCACACAGGCCTGTGCACCCCTGTCAGCCTGCAGCTTACGTATGGTGCTGGAAGACTAGCATGTGCACTCCTGGAGCCAGACGCTTTCCTCCTGCCCCAGTGATGGGGATCTAGCCATGTCCCAACCTGGGAAAAAATTTTCCTTGTCCTCCAGCTTAAAACACAAACAATTCCTCACAACTGTAACCAGAGGAAGAAGCAGCACATTTATATTAAGCTTGCACTTGGCTGGGTGTGTTTATGCTTTGTTTCTGAAAAATGCACTGGGCACATTAGTAGCACAGGACAGAGTTCAGTTTGCACAGTGCAAAGAGGGCTGTGGGGGAAGGTGACCTGGCGGTCGATACCGAGGCTCCTCCCTGGGAGGTTTTTTTTCCTTTTAATATTTGCCAGTTGTTGTAATCTGGTCCCTCTCAAGGGAATTAACTTGCTCTACTCAGCGCACTTTATAAGCTCTAAAGAGAAGCTTTTGCTTTGCTGAGATGACAGAGAGGAGGAACCACAATATCTTGCAATGGCAAAGAAAATGTCATAACTTCCCATTCAGATCCAAGGTAGGATTTTTCAAGAAGGGAAAGAATCACAAAACTTAGAATCATGGAATCGTAAAGGTTGGAAGGGATCTTTAGAGATCATCTAGTCCAACCCCCTTGCCAAAGCAGGTCCGCTTAGATCAGGTCACACAAGAACATGTCCAGGTGGGTCTTGAAGACCTCCAGAGAAGGAGACTCCACAATCTCCTTGGGCAGCCTGTGCTAGGACTCTCTCACCCTAACAGCAAAGAAGTTTTTTCTTATGTAAGTGGAACATTTCGTGTTCCAACTTCATCCCATTAGCCCTTGTCCTGTCACTAGACACAAGTGAAAGATAAAGCCTCTTCTCTAGTAAGATATGGCAAAATCAAATACTAACACCTTTCTTTGAAAAGAAAAATATCAGCAGAAATTAATTGGAGGCTGTGTACTTGGAGCTCATGGGATACTCCTTCAGACACTTGCCCAAGATTTTCACACCACTCAAGAAATTTCTAGTCTCTCCAGCCATAGTACAGGAGACAAATACCAGTCCACACTGGTTTTAGGGCTAGTGTATTTCAGTGTACACTGTCAAATCACAAGGTTTTATTCAACATAAAGCAGTGTAGAAATACCAAAGTAAAAGAAGTAGAGTTTCACTTTCTCATCCTAGTGAGCAGGAAAAAATTTCCAACTATCAAAATGATTTAGAAATGTAATCTCCACTTATTTAGGGCCAAAGCAATTAGCCTGAAGGGAGCAGCGTGTCCTTGTGACTAGACCACTACAGGGATCCAAAAAAAGACAATTTAACCCTAGATTAGGTGTCGACACTGCAGCATGCCATCCAGAGACACCCACCTTAGCAGATAGAGCTCACACTTGTCAGTCATTTGTGCATGAATTAAGTCTCTTACTTGGCCAGTGTTTACCTGTGGTAAACAATAGATAATGACCTACATTACAGCCTTTGCAGGCAGGAAGGCATGCTACTGGGGAGCTGAGGCAGTGCTTTTGTTTGTATTCTCACAGCTTCCTTGGCTGCAGTGGAGCCATCCTTTTCAAACTCTCACTACCTTGCTTAGTCCAATCCCACAGCACTTTCTATTTGTTTGATGCTCTCCAGCAGCCTTGAGATAACAAGGTTGTTGCTGGACAGAGCAAGGCCAGTTTGAGGTGGATCTCACAGCTCTCCAGCGTCAAATGAATCGCAGCCCAGGGGTGCTTCAAACACGCCAGATCCCTAAGTGGGCCATGATACCCAAGGGCAGCAGGATCAGGACTCATCTGCAGGTTGCTTTTAGAGCTCTGAGATGTCTACTCATCACCTAGGCCTTACCAAAGTTGGGCCTAATTCGATCACCTTGCAGTTGTGCTGGACACTGAAATGCTGGTCAGTGAAGAAAACACTCTTCTGCTCAAAAGAACTGAAAATGAATGTGTTAAAAATATCATATGTATGCATGTATATATGTAAGGATATGTATAAACTTTTCCTTTGAGAGCCGTGTTAGGGATGGAAATACAGGCCCTGCAACAGAGTGCTGCTGTCAGGCAAGAAGAAAATAGGAAAGTGCAACAGCTGCAAATCCTCATACAACATCTCACTTAAAATGTCATGTGTGCTACTTGGTTTAAATTGTCACCCCTCCAGCAACCACAAACAATGCAGAAACAGCAGATGTGTTTTCTATTTAGAATTAAACAGTTTATTTCAACCACTGTCATTGTTACAGAGGGAAAATAAATAAATATCCATGTTAATGTAAACTTCAAAAGGTACTTTCTGGCATGAATGGCTATTCTGAATCCAGATTTTACTGAGAAAACTAGTATTTGATCACAGATTTTTTTTCTTTTTTTTTTTTTTTTTCCAATAGGGATGCTGGCAGCTCAGTATGTAGTAAAACTTAGACTGGTCAAAAAGATTTTTTGGCCAGATATAGCATCCAATAACTCATGTCATGTAGGCTTACTGGTCCAGAAAATTTAAGTAAACATCATAAATGTCTTTTGTTATTAAACTTTCCATTCAAACATTTTGTTTAACTCTTTCTTAATGAAGAGTAAAGATGACATTTCAGGCATATATTAACCTACATGGTAATCCTAGGGTCACCTCATTGAGATGTAAAGATTTGCCACAGTCTCTGCCTAAGCAAGCACTCAGCAAGAAAAACAATGGCTGGTGTGAGCATGTTCTCTGGACAAGTTAAGCTAATGATGAATTTGACCTTTAGAGGTCCAGGCCAATTTATTGTACAACTCTTTGGTTTTTAAGTTTATTTCTTTGTTCTCTTAAGGGGCAAGAGATATCTTAAGCAAGAGTGACCACGTGAATATTATTGCATCCTTTTTTACATTTAAGAGGAGATACTATTTGTAAAGGGTGTTGTTGAGTGATGTGGTTGGGATAGTAAAATACAGTCTTTTTGTACAAAAAGCAAACGTACAGCTTCATTTAGTCATTGATGCCCTTTTACATCTATGCTTACATTTAAGATACAAAACCAAAGCAGAACTCTGTCTAGTTGTGAAGGTATTTTGACTACATGAAGCTTGATTTATTTCCATGGCCCAAGGAAGGTTCCAAAGCTGAATATCACTGCATTCTTCTTTGTGTGTGACATGGCTTTCACCAATACCTTTCTTGTGTTTGATTTGCAGCCAGCAAATCAAACTAGTCAGCTTGTTTCCAGATTTTATATTTTTACAAAGAGTTTTTTGTTTTTAGGCAAGCAAGCACACAAATGTTCCTGTTACTCTTCCTGCCTGAAATGGGCAGAAGAAGGGTACATGTGACCAGCAATAAACTGTGAAGACTTAACTGCCAGTAGTTACTTTATGGTCTTTTAACACATTAAATTCAACAATTTTTTCTCCACAGTTGTCACAGTTCTGCAACTCTGCCAGACTTATCAGCAGTTAACTAGATGTCTGCAGAGGATGCAGTCACCAGAACAGGACCAAAGTCCGTGTTAGCATTTCAGAATGGCTGGGAGCAGAAGAAGACACTGTGCAATACACTGTCCCCAAGGGGCCCTGTAAGAAGGGAGAATTTTGAGAGTCGCATAGCTTCCCAGTGGATAAGGCCAGAAGGGATCATTAATTCATCTAGTCCAGGGGTTGACCACAGGCACACGATTGATATTCATCAACATGAAATCTCAGCAACCTCTTTCACACCACAGAGTGCTGATCTAATTCAGCTGTCCTGTCATCAGATTCAATCAGTCTCCAATGTTTGGGGAGAAGGAAGAGGAAGTTCTCCCTCTAAACAAGACAACCGGCAACTGGGACTAGTTGAGTGTTGCAAGAGGATTCCCTCCTCCTCACTGTAAGCAATTGTCTCTAAACATGAGATTAAACCACAGTTCATGATTACTCTAATATAGCAGTCAATGTATTTTCTGTGTGTGAGGTAAATAAACTTTACCTATCTGCCTGTTAGCTATCCTGAGGAGCTGTAACATATGAGTAGAATCATAGGACCACAGAATGGTAGGAATTGGAAGGGACCCTTAGAGACCATCTAGTTCAATACCCTTACTAAACTAGGCTCATGTTGAACACATGAACACGTCCAGGCAGGTTTTGAAAAGCTCCAGAGAAGGAGACTCCACATTCCCCCTGAGCAGCCTGTACCAGGGCTCCTTCATCCCCACAGGAAAGAAGTTTTTCCTTGTGTTTAAGTGGAACTTTTTGTGTTCCAGCTTATGTCAATTACTCCTTGTCCTGTCACTGTAGACAACAGAAAAAAGTGTTGCCCCATCCTCTTCACATACATGTTTTAAATACTTGTAAGTGTTAATGAGGTCCTCAGTCTTCTCTAGGCTAAACCGACTCAGGTCCCGCAGCCTTTCCTCATAGGAAAGATGTTCCTGTGAGTTCCTTCCTAAAGAGTAGGCAAGGGCAAACTGGTTTACAGGGGTCATAGTTCTGATCTCACCACTGGTACATGCACAATGCAGTAAATCTGCAAAAATTAGTGAAATCCTTTGGAATTAAATCATCAAGGGCACTGGGCATCTCTGTTAACTATTTGCTGCCAGCTTAGCCAATGTGGGCATCACAATTTCTGTCTACCTTGATTCCTCTTCTGATTTGACTTAAATATAGATCAGAAGGTCTTTCCAAAATGTGTTATTGCACCCAAACAGATTTTCCAGAATGATAATTCTAGATCAACGTTCTTGAATGATCTCATAAGCAGACAATTTTAATGTGCAATAACAATATCTACATGTGGTATTGCGCAGAAATAGTTACTGTGTTTAGTCTCCCGCCTGCATTTGTGCCAAGCTAATTTTCAAGTGTAAATGGTCCCTAAGAGTTTATGTATTTACCCAGAGGAGGAAATACATTCCTTTATTATAAGAATAAACTTGTACAATTGAAGGAACATGTAATACAAATGGAATGGCTAGAAATATGTTACTAGATGGGAATGGAAGAGCTTAATTAAGTGCATCACTGAACAACTAAGCCTTCGGTTCTTAATACTGGTTCACATGTTCATACCTGTGACAATCCATAAAGTCTGAATTGTATACTTGCATATATAGCCTGTTCCTCTGAGTTACAGCTTGGAAATATATTTTTCCTCGTATCTACTGTTTTCTTTCTGCCTTCCAGCCTTTAGTTATTGACTAAAGTGCATGTCAAAGCAGATTGTGGGAACTACAATTAAACAGGCAAATTATGTAGTTTTTAAATTCTTCTGCACAATTAAAAATTGATTTGTGGTAACCTGGACACTTGAGCAAATGAATTTGAAGCCAGTATGATTTTCTTATTGCTTGCTCTTATTATCAAACAGCCTTGTTTCAAATAGTTTAGGGCCATCACTCTTCAGGGATTTTGAGGTCAGACTGAGAAACTGTCCAAAGCAATAAGAAGTTCGTACTAAAACAATTCTATTAGATAAGAAAAGTAAATAGTAATGTTATCTACGTGTCACAGAGCATGGATAAGTTCTTACAGCATTGGTCTGGCAAAATGGTTATGGTTATTTACTACAGAAATCATGCTATTGCTATTAGTCTCAACAGAAACAAAACCAGGTTTTGACTCAATTGTTTCTGTTTAATGAATGGGGAAACAAGCTTTTAAGAGGGAATAAGTAGCAGCAAATAATCTGATTTAGTACTCTTGAGCCGCCTAGAAAAAAACACAATTATTTGTTTTCTTAGCTTGTGTGCTACATTGAATTATGCAATCATTTATGCCTCATATAGAATTTCTTTGATCACATTTATTCTTACAGAGATTGTGTCAAAGTTTCATTGCTTTGATTTGCAATGAACAACTCTCAGACTTCTGTTTCCAAGGTTGGCACAAACAAACGTAATTAATTATTCTCTGATACCAAATAAAACATCTAATATTGCATTTACATCCTTTTCTTAGTGTACATGGACTGTAGCAAATTATTTCACCAGAAAAAAACATGACCATAAAGTTAGTCAAACTTGATCTCAAATTAATTCACTTTTATCTAAGTGTCTATACAAGTAAAAATAAAGTAGTAATTCTGTAGCTCCGGGTAGTACTCCCTCTGACTCAACACAACACATATGCCTCTATGCAGTTCAATCATATTTTGTAGAGATCATACCAAATAGATAAAAGTATCTGTGAAGCAGAGTTTAGGGATAAGACTGCATTATTCAATTAAATATTTTATTTATTTTACTGTAAATATTTTTATGGATATTTAAAAACAGATGGAAGTATTAGGATTCCTGAAATGCCCTGTCCAAATTATTCTGTTTCCAACAAATTCCTGTCTTAAAGTAAGAACAAAACTGTTTTCCCACTGCAATGTTATTTCTCAGGAATCACAGCATGAAACGTTTGTTCTCCACCTGGGAAGGCAGGCCCTGTAGCTTCACACTCATAATGAAATAACTGCTTCAAATTCTGTTGTCTTCTGAATCTTGACTCTTCTTGCAGCCTCATCCCCAGTTTCAGTCCTCAGTACCTCCCTTTTAGGGACTCTAACCATCTCTCCTTGACAAGGCTGACAGCAGCTGTTGCACTCCTCACTGGTCTCTTATATCCACATGAGTTTTGCTCAAGAAAAGAAATTTCCCTTACTCTGAAATGGCTGCCCAGCCAAATCATAGAGAGCAGAGCCCTGTGTACCTCTGAGCAGTGGGAATGAGGCAGGACAGCAGGTGTTCAGAAGCAGCAGTCACTACTTAAGAGCATACTGGGTATCTACTCCCACGTCCTAAAAAACCACAGAGAATACAATTTGGTTCTAATTTCCTTTACAGACAATTTAAAATAAATTAATCCTGACATCTTCAGAGTGTGTTATCCTCATTTGTTGATGAGAAACAAAAGGCTCATGGCCATTTCGGTCTAAACACTTGCCCTTATCATTGTGAAATCGCTGGGTTTGCAGTGGAGGAAAATGATCTTTTTGAGAAAAAGGAAGGCAAAAGAACTTGGGTGAAGTAAATTAAACTCCAGCATGGCACAGGGATTCTGCTGGGTTGGTTGTCTTTTGTGACTTTGTCAGCTCAGGGCCATTAAGAAACACAAGACAACGCTTGTATTTTCCTGAGAAGTTCTTTCATTGATGAGCAAACTATTTTAACTGTTTAGATTGAAAAGAAAGCAATTATTATCAACATTAAACTATCATATCTCTCGGAATTAAAGTAAGCTTTGCTTGAATTTCTTTCAAAATGTAGATAGAAAGGGAGGAAAGCTCTTGCTGTGAAAAGTGGAAAAAGGAGCCGCCTCAGGTCTCATTTAGTAAGAGTTGCATTCTTCACCTTGGCTTTCCAGTGGCTGCTGCAGGTGAGAGGGGGGTGGTTTGACACTAACTGTTGGTGCTGTGTGATAGGGTTTTCACATTGGTTTATCAGCCCTATTTATCATTCAGAAATCTTCTGGCTGATGCACTTGGCCAGTCCTTGGATGCAGTTACATTTAAAAGAAGACAACAACAGCACAAATAACTACTGCAGTCATTGACCTTCATTTTACTCTGGCTGTGCTTTTGTTCCTCAGCACCTGGCAAGCTGTTGTCACCACAGGAAACATTAGCAACAGCCACATCAGTCATGAGACGTTAGGTACAGTGTTAGGACGGCGTTTGCTGTTTCTGGTTTATGCAGGAAAGTTGGTCTCAAACTGAATTTAGAAGTATATGCAACTAAATGAGCATGACAACGGAATTAAATATTTAGACTGGCTGGCCTGACTGGAGTTTTTTCCACAATGAAATGAACATCTGCAATTAGTTTTATTATCTATGTGGCTCAAATTTTCACGGCTACCATTATCAATCATTCCATTCAGGGTATGTCCACGATCCTTGGCGTATTTTTGATTGGAGTATTTTGCAACAGTCTATGAGGTACCAGGTATCTACGAACCAAGAGCCAAGTCAAAGTACGGATTTTGCAGTGATTTCTTTGAGACGTTTTCCTGATCTGAAAATGCTCTCAGTTCCCATTTTTAAAATAAGGATGCTCTCGTCAGAGCTCTTAAAATCTTGGAAGAATTATAGAAGTATTAATTCCCATCTTGATTACCTCTTCCTCTTTAAGCTGGAGCACTCCAGCTGGGGTAAAAGGCCTGTTCAGTGTCCTGCCTTCAGAGCTTACTGGAATCTGTTCAGTTTTTGAAAGCTCTGGGAAAAATACTGTTTTGTTTCATTGCAAGTTAGACCATTGACTGGACACAAAAATGATAAGATCAACTTCTGAATTTGACTGAATGTAGAATACTTATCTCCTACACCTCCATTAATTTCCATATGTTATTATTAATTTTACTATTCATTTTTATACATGTTTACTATTATGTTGAGTTAATTAAAATATAATGAAACCAATGACATTTCATACTCTGCACAGCTATTTGCATAAGAATAACTTGTTATTTCTCAGTGAATATGAAATACAAATCATCTTCCCATCTGGGTAAAGCAGTCAGAGACTCAACAGTACAGAGCTCCTTGAATTGGCATGCAAAATGAAAAGGAAGGTGAGAGAGGCCAGAGGAAGTAATCTGGTGTTGTTTAATCACAGCGGCAGCAGCTATCCCACAGGAAGTATCTCTGGCCAAAGTGGAGAGGAGTGGCCCCCTTCCACTGCTCTGACCCTTGCAGTGTTGCAGACCTGTCTGCAGGGTGTTGGAGCCAAGGACTCTGCTGCTTAAGAAAGCCTGAGGCACTGGAACAAAGCATGAATCACAAACCATGACTGAATTTGCACTGGGCAGCAATCCTCAGGCCTTGGTGCTGCCTTTGAGGGGACTGACATGATGCAGATGGGCAGCAAGCAAGCAGTTTTCAAAACCCCAGTCTTGGGCAGAACTGCAAACTTCACTGCTCCTTCAATTCACCCTGATTTCTTCATTGCAGCCTCCCTTCTGATTCAATCAGATACCACATGCTAACCAAGCAAAGAATTTCCACTTACCAGTTTACTAATACAGCCAATGTTAGACACAACACTTGACCGGATACTGGCCACTTCCAACAAAACTCGAACACGGACTTTGCCCCACACTTAGAAGGAGGAAGATTCTTCAGCAATCTAGCAGAGCCAAACTAAGCCTGTGTTTGGTTTTTAAAAGAAAAGCAAAATTATGCAGAAGTAGAACTTTAGGAGGCCAGATGGATTACATCTGTAAGTGTTTATCATTTTTAATATTTTGAAACCAGATGTTGATGCACAGACATTGCTGGTTACAGCCATAGGAAGCTGTGTTAGAAGGACACTCTCTAACCTTTGTTAAGAAAGTACAATGTTTTGATCCAGTTAAGATCAACTATTAGTACAGGACTGGCCAACCACTGCTGTGAGACGTTAAAAAAATAGGAAACAGATGCTCAATAGAAAGAAAGGTATCAGCCAGAGCATTCCTGATATTTTTATAAAATGTAAACTTAAATACTTTATGTGTCCTTTAATGAACTGCTATGGAACAACTTTAGTAGTCAAAACATTTCACAAGATTACACAAATGCAATTTGTCATTTATTAATATTTCCCCAGAAATGGTGTCCCTGGGAAAAAGGGCACAGAGGTGGCACATGCCAGGTGATAAATGTAAAGCGTTTCTGTGTCAAGAACTCAATGCAGATCTGATAGTTGTAAGACTGATGGCATTTTGATTGTAAGAAAGCAACAGCTTTTATCCATCAAATAGACTGTAGCTGTGGGGGAAGGAACAGCCATATCTACATTATGTGGCAACATTTATAAATGTTAACAAGTGTATGATAATTGATCATATTTGCAGGAAGGACAACCACAGCAGCACTCTGAAACTGTGAATGGAGTAGAGGTTTTACTGTTGAAGCCCACTCCTTTGTTACATTGAAGGATTACCTCTGTTTTTCAGTGGTTTTTTTTTTCACTGTCTTACAAAGCTGAGACGTCTGGTCCTTCCCTGTTTTTCCAGCTGAGAACAGTGATGAGTGGCAGGGCCCAGACTAGTGCAGGGCCTGTTGACCTCCTCAGAGCTGTGACTTCTGTCTTGGAGAAAGAATGGAGCTGGACCAAGACCCTAGAGTACTGAATTCCCATGTTTTCCTTTATTTCCATAAAATGAGGAAAATAATGCTTCCTATCTCCTGTTACTTTGTCAGTTTAATAATGGCAATCATTATCAAGACTCTTTGAAATCCAATATAGTCAAAACGGCATCCTTTCCTTCCAACCACATCATACAGATTGACTTGCTACTTAAGCAAATTCGATAGCTGGGTCCTACCCTCATGGAGACAAGATAAGCAAGTTAGAAAGTAAAGTATTTCTTGATGTGCTCTGGAAACCAAAGTAGAATGACCCATCCTTTCATAGCAAGGTTCTTTTGCAAAACACTTCTGGAGAAGCATTCACACTGATGCCATCCCTGCCCACTTTGTGCTCTAGCAGGTTGGGGAAATCCCAACAGTCACAAGGAGGCCATGTGATGGCTGAGGCAACCTGAACTACATGGTCCTTCTGGGTTTCCTTCATTGTCTAAATGGCCAAGCGGAAAAGTAAACTCAACAGTCAGAGACATATCTGAATGTAGTATAAAGTGATTTAAGATAGTTTTAGATTAAATAGTAGTAGGACGATGTTAGAGTAAGATTACTTGTTCTCCTTCACGTAGGCTGCGCCCAGTTAACCTTATCCTTAGGCATTTGTACCTTAGGGAACTAGTCCCAAGGCAACTTATGCCTTCCATCCTAAAGCATTATCCTAGGACAAACTGACTGTCGATGTACCCTGCACCTAACAGAAGGGCTCTTAGAGCTGCTCTCTTGTGAATAATCCCAGCTGATCCACGCTTTAAAAATGTCCTTTCTCAAACTGAGCAGCAGTAGTTTGTTAAAACATTGGACTCAATTGGTGCACAACCAAAACTACATTCCCCAAGCTCTCCTCCCCATTTAGCACAGCCTCTGGTGTTTATCATACAAATTCAGCACAACTAAAAACTGGATTATTTTTTTTCCTTTGTCTTTTCCCCAGATTAGATGCAATTTGCACATGGGGGAAAGGGACTGGATATCTCCTTTGAGTGTATTTTAGCAACCAAATAGTTTAGACTTTTGTTCACAAACAAGCTGCTGCTTCTCTTCTCTCTGTCCTTGTGTTTGGAGGCTATCCCATATTTCAGCTCATGCTAACCAGAGCTATATTACATCTGGCACTGTCCCTGTGATTACTCAGGCAGCTGGAACAAGTTAGATTGCATTGTTTCCTGTGACTTCCCCTTGCATATCAGTTGCCATTACTCCACCTCTGCTGGAGCACTTTTCCAACTATGTTCTCTCCTTCTGTTCTTTACAAACTGCCAGAAGTTTTCACTGTTTCTTCATTTCCACTGTGATGCACATAGAAAGCCAAATATCCAAAAGTAGATGCTAAGGAAAATATAGTATAGCTTTTGGACCAAAGCAATACAGATTACAATAACTGCTACTGTACTACTGCATTTGAGCCTGTCCATGCTAAATATGGGCACTTCTCTGTGCTGAGGGAGGATAATGTGACATGCTTTTCAGTCTTTCTGAACACTTCCTTCCAAACAGTGGCCTAAACTCCAGGTCTGCAGTTCGTATAGAGCAACCATGATGTCAGCAGGAAGGTTTTGGCAGGTGATAACTTTATGAGTGGAAGCTCCCCAAGATCCCTTTCCTTATATGAGGCATCCATTGTCTTGGGAGTGTTCGTGTGAAGCTTTACCCCTGTAAATCCAGCCTGGGTAGTGCATCTTCTATGTCCTTTCTGAGAGCTGGGAATGAAAGAGACAATTGGTTCAGTCTCTGTGACGAGACACAGTCACTAGTCCATATTTCCCGCATGCCAGACCAAGCATCTTGCTTCTTCCCTGCTAGGTGTGCTTGCTGGCCAGAGTCCGGATCCCAGCCTGGGTGTGGTCTTTGTGGCCAGTGCCACCATAGTTCAATTTATTATTGCCCTGCAGCGCTTGTCTAAAGGCCACTTCATCACCCTCATTCACACCTCTGGATTATGGTTGGAGCTACCATGAAGGATGGTGTTTTCCCCAGCAACCCTATGAGACAGAGGTTGTATTTTCTAATTGAGATAATTTATGGTTACAGAAGAAAGAAAGCCTTGCATTTGATGTAACATGGACTACATGGAAGATGTATACATTTTTTTATAGAGTACAGATACACCCTAGTCATAGATTTCTGGTCCAGGTTTGGATTACTATTGTTTATTTGTTAAGCGCCAGTAATGTACTCAGAGCTGTAGAAGACTCAAAACGAAGACAATTCCAGCCCTCAAAAACTTGGATCTGAAATTCTCCAAAAGTCAAAAGAGGGTTTAGATCAGGTGTTCCAGTTCAGGCTCATCCCCCTTATGAAGTGGTGCTGAAAAAATCCAGATGCTTAATAAATAATCACTGCATTTTCTTGTAAAAATGTAACATTTATGGTAAATGACTAATTTTTTCTAATGCATATTTTGGAAATGACGTCTATGCAGAGAAACTATAAACTGCAATAAATTGCACAGGGGTTGCCTGATGTTTCTGGGGGCTAAAGAGAATGGAAACTCTTAGCCAAGATGATGAAAAACTCTCAGACAGGCCAGGGAGCCAACATGGTGTAATCTTAGGCATCCATTAAAGGTTTCAGGCTACATTATCTATATAAGTGCTGGACAGAGATGGACTGAGGCACCAGAGCCTGTTAGAGCAAATAAATGTTAAGGCTGTGAGAACAGCAAAACTCCTGTGTTGATATACATTGGGAAGTGAGGATGTCTCTGTCTCTCTCTCTCTAGCCATTCTCCCTGAAAACAACACAAAGAAAAGAAGCATGAGATGAGTGACCTACTCTTTCCTTCTGAAGTGCAGAGGAAGGAAAAGGTTAACTTTCTGGTGGGTATGACTGGGCTTTAGGGGTCAGTTCTTTGCCCAAAGCACATCAATCCTTTGTACTGCATTGCTTGTGTATGGGAAGAAATCCACAGATTTGAAAAAAAGTGTCACACAAGGTGTGTGTGCAGCTTTTGGCTTTCTTTAAATGTGCACTTCTCTTCCTGTGGGATTCTGGGCCTCAAACACCTTGCATTTAACGTGGAAAACACTTGTGGTAGTTGACAGGAAGTGCACATTTATTAGATATGTTACTTGCTTCAACCAGAAACAAAGCCCTAGGTATTCTAACCTCAAACAATCTATTCCTCATTTCTATTTCTGTGACAAATAAATCCAGCTGACACATGTGGCATAATCTGAAGCCTAGGGAAAGTTCCCATCGATTTCCATGCTTTTTAGACCAAAGCATCTCCAGCTAGAGCATTACTTAAATTTTAACAAAGAATTATTATTAAGACCAAAAATCCATCACTGTTTTGTACATGCCAGGGGAGAAAGCAAACAACTGTTTTAGGTAATTTTATTCCAAGTTTCTGGGAGCATTTTGTTCAGCTTATTTTTCGTCCCATATTCCATCCTCTCCCTGCCTCCCCAAACCAGTCACCTCTGACGTTGCATTAACATAACTAATCTCTGGGTGGAAAAATTACATTCCATAGTGGATGTCTCTGGCCTGAAGCAGGGTGAGTGACACACCTGTGTACTGGACCTACTGCATTGTTTAGCACAGATAATAAACGAGTAGATGTGATTTGTTCAAGGAATGTGTACAATTACAGGCAAATACTGTAAACCACTCAAAAGCCTTTCCACCGGGACAGATCCTCCTGTCTTTACTCAGACAAAATTCCCACCACTTTCCTGTCTAAACACAACCTTATTTGCAGTTCAGGTTTATTGTAGGCAGTCGGAAGGGAGAGGAGAGGGGAGAAGTGTTGCTAGTGCTGCTGTACTGAGAATTTGGGCCGAGGTGGAGATAAAGAGTGGAATGACCCCTGGTGCTTTGGCTGGGAATTACTAGCCTTCAGCTTAGCACCAAGCTGCGCTTCCATACGGTCCTGTGTGCTGGCGCAGCGGCAGGCAGCCACGGAGACTGTGTGCGCAGACAAAGCAGGCATGCTTTCACATCTCTGTCTCACAAATTCTGACTTATTTGACTGGTAATGGTATTTTTTAATAGCTAAATGGACAAATGTATGAATTTCTGCTGCTTTCCAATATCCATTAGGGTCGTTTTGGAGGAGGAAATTATGCTATTGTCTCCTTTAGATGCCTTTAGTGTCCAAGCTGTCTGGTTAGAGGGTGCTGGCAGGAAGAGACACAGGCAATTTACCGATTCCTGTCTGCCCTGCTGTTCATGATGGTGCCAGGTATGGCCTGTGACAACCTACTCAGTTGTCAGCTGCACACTTGTACGCTTCCTAAGCTCCCTGCTACTTTGGGCCTATCTCCCTGTATCATCTCTGTCTCTCACTGTGCTAACTTCTACAGCAGCTTGTGACTGCTTTGGCAGTCCTGAGAGTGACCTCCCACTGCTGGCTGTTAGGCTGCCCGTGGCCAGATCTCCAACCCCTCCCCTGCAACCAAAAAGTGAGCGTGAATCAGTCCTGGGATCCCAGGGACTTTACCCCTTCCTGCTTTCCCCACAGCATCCTCAGGAGCGGAGGGTACAGTGATCCATCTACAAGGAGCCTGATGGTGTCAGGAGATGGCAGTGTCTCCCCATCGATGGCTGCCCCGCGGCCCTCAGCTGCTCAGCATCTCAATGGAGCAAACAGGGCCGTGGCAGCCCAAGCCATAACCACAGCAAACTTTTCTCATGTTCTCCACTGAAATATGTTCCTCCAGCTGCAAATTTGTACCATCTTCAGCTGCCTGCTCCTTACACTTAACAGACATCTCGGTCAGCACTTACACAGGCTCAAAACCAGGCTGAAACAACTCTTTCTGAAATTATGTGCTGGTGACACTGGTTTCCCTGAGGTATTGATCTTCAGACCAATATAGAGGGGTCTGGAAATTCTGATCACTGGAGAGCTAAAGAGAACAATTGCTGCTGCACAGGGTACAGATAAATGAGAAGCTGGTGCAAGGCAGGTGGGTGCACAACCAGTAGCTCCTGTCTTTTGCAGAAGGCAAAATGCTCCTTTCCCGTACCTCCCAGAGACTCCCAGGGTGAAGGCAAGAGGGTGCCTGGGACCCTCTACTTTCTCTTTTCCTTAACAAGAACAACAAAAATGTTTCTGCAAAGATCCTTCCTTCCTTCCTTCTTTCCTTCCTTCCTTCCTTCCTTCCTTCCTTCCTTCCTTCCTTTCAAAAGCTGGAAATTCATCTCTGGTTTTGACTTTTCTTATCAGTCTCTTTTCCCAGACTTTTCATGACTCTTCCACAGATAGTCTAAATTGCCCTTGAGAAAGAGAATGTTTTTGTTTTTTTTTTTCACCAACACTAGTAACATATGTCTATCTGAGCCTACTAGTCTGCCTAGAAAACGTATGGATACATTTGTCAGTGATTCCGTTAATGGTCTTTTTGGTGCCAGAGACAGTGAAGCATTGCACAAAAATCCTACACTTGAGCATCATGTTATTAAGATGACTTCTTTCAAATTGAAAAACTGTAATCTATTTGCCATTTGTGTCAACCTGTCTGTGTCAGTGGCACAAGGTCAAAGGTTATAGGGACCCATAAAACATTCATCTCAAACTTGTATGATGTCTTCTATTGTGGTAGTTGTTGAAAATTTTGTTATATCCTACAAATACAAACTGTATGCTGTGTGGCAGAACATTTAGATTTTTGCTATTGTCAATAAGCTTCAGTCAGCCCCCAGAATAAGATGGGAATGCAAAAATGTGGCAACAACTACGAATTTTTTAAAGGAACTGTGGAAAGATTGCCATTGCAGCACATTGGTTTGCTGTTCTTTCCACCAGTTTTACCAATATGCTGAGTAGTAGAAAAGACTTCAAGAAGTCACTATAGCTAGAAACATTTGGAGAAGAGAAACATTCAGCAATACACTATTTTTCAGGAAATTAATATATCCAGCCTCAGCCCAACAGATGCCCTTGATCAATGGAACTGAAGCATGCTGAAAGATGTGCTAGCACTGGCACAGCCTTTTGGAGACCGTCAACTACTGTGAATAATGCTATGACTAAGCCTAGTATTTAAATGGCTGAGGTCCAAGGAATTTGAGGGTATCAGATACCTATGAGATTGGTCCTCCAGCTCCATTTCACTTGCTTCTCTTTGAATCAATACAGAGAAAGTTTATGACCTCAAACAGGCATATAAAAGAAGACAGGGACACAGCTTGCTTAAAGTTGCTGGCAATTTATTTTGCACAAAGTCTTGCTACAAGGAAGAACATGGGGATGCTGGTTCTTTTTTTTTTTTTTTTTTAAGCCAGGGAGAGTGCAGGAACATTTTGCAAATAGCTCAATGTGATTTGACCTCAGTAGGAAGGAAACTCATTCAGTAAAAATAGTGTGTTTTTCTCCTGGCTGCTTTGAAAATCCAGTCCTGGCTCCAGAGATCTTATGGAATGTCTCCTGGGAACATCTCTATGGCCAACTTGTTGCTGTGTTAAGCATGGGGTGATAAAGTCACAGAGATCCCATTCTACCCATTTATTACCTGTTCTAACAGAGAGCTGGAAAAGTCCCACACACTACAGTGCAAACTCTTTAGACCACACTCCTGTCATCTCTGATGGCTCTTTCTGTTACTTCTGTAGGCAACAGTAGGTCTGGTCTGCTTTCCTGATAAATTAAGCAATTTGTCTGAGACATAAATTTGGCTTACAGCAGAAGCCTTTGCCTGGTCGAGAGACGTACTGTAAGAACAAATGTACTTATTGGATTGTTGTGGTAGACTGAAGTCATCATCTTCCGGCTGAGGCCAAATGTTACAGTGCACATGTGTCCTCTCATCTCTCAAGCAAATCACAAGACTGCTTACACAACTCTGAGAAAACTTCACTGCAGCCATCCTTCTATGGGGCTGACACTTTGCTAATGTTACACATGTGTGATCTCAGTTTATTGGATGACCATCAGCTTTAGAGATAGCAATTCTAGGAGGTTTTCTCAAGTAACTCTCAGGCACTCATTACCTTTCAGTAAATGGGCCATGCAGTGTAATCTTCTCTTCAAAAGGCCTCCAAAACATTATTGCCACATCCTAGAGAGATGTCTGACTGGTCCCAGAGGTGGACTAATTCTGAGGCAAAATGGATTTTTAATCCTTCAACCTACAATCTTGCTCAGCCATTGTGAAAAGGTTATCCCTTGGCATCTCTCAAACTTAGACGGTAACGGCCATTTTCAGACAGCTGGAATTCTGTTTAAATCTCCGTGTCCAATGTTCTCTGTTGACTGAAAGCAGCTAGTGCACACAGCAGTGGAAAGAAATGGTTAGCATTGTTTTTAAAAGGAAAACAATAATCTTGAAAAAATGCAAGTGCTTGATTAGGCTCAAGTAGAGAAAGATAATTTTTAATGCACAATAGTTACAAAATAGACCCGAAAGTGTGTTAAGGACTAGCAACAAATAAAGTTGTAAAAATACTGGATGGACACAGGTACTCAATCAGCAAGAGAAATATCTAAATATTGTTTCAGCTATCCCAAGCATCTTTTCTGTATGCACAGCTATGCACTACAGACTATACAACATAATTAACATAATGAAAGGTGGGAGTGGGAAGAAGAGATGAGGAAAAATACAGTCATTGCCAAGTACTATTACCATTCCCTGACATATCATATCCACTTGATAGAAGTAGACAATAATTATTGTTATTTTACTTTCCCTATATTCCACAGTTCTTCCATTCTCATAATATTGTGCAGCCAATACCAAATAATATCGAGAGAACAAATTCATAACAGAAAGAAGTGCATTTTCATAAGTTTTCAAAAGCTTTGAGAGAAAGACCATGACATGTTTTAGAAAAGACTGGGATTTTAGATGATGAATAATAATACTATCAATTCCATCAGTGCAGGTTTCTAGCCTGATCTTTTTTGTTTGCAGAGTTAGTTTAATGATTGGGCTTGATGATCTTAAAGGTGTTTTCCAAACAAAATGATTCCATGATTCCATGACTCTATGAAACCAGTAGCTGCTGAAAGACCAGAGGAAACTTGTTCAAGATAGGTCACATCCTCTTCATCCTTCCTGAAAGTTTACCACTTTTCCTTGAAATACCTGTTGCTTGTAGGTGTCATCAGGCTAGACCTGATGAAATGTTGGTTTAACCAGATCTGATACAGCTTGTCATAAAACAGGTGGTGCCTACCTAAGTTCTCCTGAATAACTTTAAAGAGACTTCCACTTGTGAAAGCATCAAAAGCAGGAAAAGCCCCAAGGCGGGACTAGCTTTGAAAATCTGGGCCACAGCACACTTCAGGAACCTGTGAGGGAGTGAAGCTCTCAGTATCGCTGGCTCTAGGTTTTATGCCACCAAACTGGACTCTCACTCATTTCATTGCTAGGTTTTGTCCCTCATTAGGAGTAATTTTCACAGCGGACCATTAATGTTATGTATTTTGTGCTTTTAAAAACAGTAAGAGAAGTTGCCTTTTGCAGGTACGACCAGTTCATCTGAAGAAATGGCAGCAAGTAGGCAAGTGGAGAGCAGTCATTCCCATAGCTAAATGACAATGGTGCTCCAAGTATCTGCTTGCATCTGTAGAAAACATAGCAGTCTTCTTTTATTTGGTCAGCCTTGTTATACTGAAACCAACTGTACGTGACTGAATGTGGCCTTTCCATACCAGGCCTTAAAGTTAGATAGCATTAAACTGCAGTGAAAGAGGAGATGTGTGATCAGCCATGGAGGTAAGATAGACGATGATAAAAGCCTTGTGTTGGGGAGTAATCTACACACTGAAAACCACTGAGGAACCCTGGTTAGCATAAAACCAGAGAGTCTGATGGTGGTTCAGCAGAAGTGAGGACAACAGATGGCTACCACTTAAAGGTACATATTCTAAATAGATCTATGAATGTGGTTGAATTACTGCATAGAAAGGCAGCAATTCCTCTTAAAACAAAGCGTGTTTTCATTGTGGACCTGTGCCATTCTCTGTACATGGAACAGGATAGAAAAGTTCAGCAAGGATAAAAGAAATCATATGTGACCTTGGCCAGAGAAACATATAGGATTGAGCAACAGATAAGAGCAGAGAGATGAGGTTTAGTCTGGGACCTGTGATTCATATCCCACCATGCTATGGCACAATATATCACTTAGTGCCTCAGTCAGCCCTGTGTTAGAACAATGTAACTGTGCCTTTCTACTCAGCAGGAAGAAACCAGCTATGCCTCTCTCTACAAAAGCTCTCTCCCTGGGCCACCACAGGAGCACCACATCTCTTGGTGGCAGTCCCGTGAAGGGCTTCAGCTTGTTGAGAAACAGGAGGATTTGGCTTCGAAAGTAGCTTATTATAAAGCAGAAGAAAAGAAAAAATCTGCTTGTTAAATGCCAACCATTAAGATTCTAACTGTTTGCTCTTCTGTGGGATTATTGAGAATAACCATGTTGGGATCCAGCAGTAAGTAAATGTGCTAGGAGAAGGCTGAACTTGCCCATGCCGTTAACGCCTCTGAGCAGATGTCTGTGAGCACAGTAACAGGTGATGGTGTATTCCAGAGTGAGGGAACAAGTGACATGTTAAGAGGTAAACAACATATTTCTCTTGCCAAGCTACATCCGGAGTGCAGTGTGTTCAGACAAGCTGCAGTGAGGTAGGAGCTGGCTTGCAAAACCACATTTAAAACATAGCCTTGCAGCTGTTACTTGCCGAAGAGACTCTGCTGTTATCCACTTTAATGCGAATTACTGAATTATTTTTCACTGAGATGTAAATGCCTAGCCACTGAATTTACAAAATATGGTGGGATATTCCCATCACCTCCATCACTTACCAGGATAGGACAAGTTTCTGTACTTAAAGGATCTCAAGCACTGTGGACACTTCTCAGTTGAAGCACTAATGCTATTTAGCACTGTGGACTTAGGTAACAAAATGGTTAGCAGTGCATGCGGAGCTGGGAAGGACATGGATGAATGTCAGGAAAAATGCAATGCTGCACTTGTACCCACTGTCCTCACTTCAGTGGTAGCACTAGAGGCCTTCAAAATGAGGAGAGCATCGGCAGCCATGACCCATAAGCCCAGCAAAAGTCCAGGCTTTCTGCTTCCAGCTTTTTGCATTGGGACCAGAAGCAAGAAAGGGACCGGCAGCACTTCTGTGGTGGGACCAGTGGCATGAGGTTGGGACCTTCCTTTTTTCTACAGTAGCTAGCAACAGGACAAAGGGTAATGGGATGAAGCTGGAACACAAAAAGTTCCATTTAAACATAAGAAAATACTATTTTACTGTGAGGGTGAGGGAGCCCTGGCACAGGCTGCCCAGAGGGCTTATGGAGTCTCCTTCCTTGGAGGTCTTCAAGACCCACCTGGACAAGTTCCTATGTGACCTGATCTAGGTTGACCTGCTTCTGCAGGGTGGTTGGACTAGATGATCTCTAAAGGTCCCTTCCAACCCCTACCATTCTTTGATTCTATGGTTGATTCTATGATTCTATGATTCTATGAATAGGATTTGCCCGAGCAGCACAAGTGGCCTGTAGCAGCAGAACTCACCTGCCAGTGAATTTCCTTTGCTCCATCCATGCTGCCTTGTGCCAGGGGGCCAGCTCTTTCCCTGTGTGTGCCCCATTGCCCTGGCTGCCAGCAGCAAGGGGAGGGAAAGCCACTGCAACACGTTATGATGAATAAGGCTTATTATTGTATGGCATTCCAGCATGTATACTCCACAGCATCTTGTGGGGAGATTGCTATATGATGAATAGACTGAGAAAGGCCATGCAAACGGTATTATTATAACACTACATAAATATGGTTTTTTCATTTAACATAAAAACACCTGATTTCCTTTAACATTGTAAACATGTCACTTTATTAGGTCTGGGAGAGCTGATGAATTTAAAGTCATTTTCAGCAAACAAGTAGCAGCTTTTCTACTTTTTAAGTGGAGGTGGAGGAAAAAAATCTTCATCATGAAAACACATGGAGGAACAAAAGGGACAGGACAAAGTTGTCACCTGCTCTGAAATTTTCTATAGAGAGTAGAAGAGCCACCTAGATGATATTACCGGAAAACAGCTAGAAAATGGTGGAAATACAGGATATCATCTCCTTGAAACAATTGGCACAGTCTCTATGTTTTGTAGCTAATAAATTTACTTTTCAGGAGGAAATTCAAATAAGCTGCATTTACTAGTTTTTAAGAATGAAAGTGAATGCATTAATTATGTACAATGTTACCATCTGCTAAACAAGGCAATTTTGGCCAGAGCAATTTCTTCCTGGACATGAAGTTTAAAACCAAGGCTTTTCAACCATAAAATTACTGCCCTGTAAAAAGACAGATAAATGTCTAAGCAAGCGCCTCATTACTGTCAGAGCAATGATTTGTTGTTTCATTTTACTGTTGTGTTTTCCTGGTTATTAAAGTGAAGGTTGAGTCAGCCTTTCCATTATAAATAAACTGCTTTTAAGTAACTGCAGTTTAACCAGAGAAGAAATCTCATCGTAAGCATTTAAGTAAGGTGAAAAAATAAAAGGATTAGCAAGTGCTTGGACCTCCTTTGGGCTGAGCAGTTCTTGAGTCCTTGAGGGCCAAATTTAGGTGCTGCTTCTTTCCCCTTAATGAATAAGTTCTTCCCAGCTAGGACCCCTGTTCCACTGAGAACCTTCTTAGTCTAAGGAGGGTGTAAAAACAGCTCAGAGACAATAAGTAGAGCCCTGGGAGCTGCATTCCTTTATACGTGGGGGCTAACCTCAGGGGCGATGCTGCCTAGATGGTGGCAATGGAGGTTGTATTGGGCAAGGTGAGGGGCCAGGTGAGTAGGGTGGGCACCCACCTTGATAAAGGTCCTGGGCAAGTTATGCTCTTTCCCCCTCTCCCTAATGGCTGTGGGGGCTGGGTGGCTATACAGCCTCTGTTTTGGCCACCAGGTAGTTCAATGTTGACTATTAATATATTCATCAAGACTATTCAGGGCTTGTGATAGACCCCTCATTTTAACTCCTGGTAGAGCAACAGGAGAAGCTGGGCTTTGTAATTACCTTACCTCCATCATGGGCTATGTGTCACTGGCCTGTGGTGACTGTTGAGAATAGGATCACATTTCATAAACCAGTGTGCATAAACTGAGTGGAGTAGCCCCCTGCACTTGGCTCTGTTTGCATCCCGCCAACATTTGTTTTCTCCATACTTTGTTTTGCTCTGAGTGATCATGACAAGCAGATGGTATCAAGGGTTTCTGGTAAATACTCCTTTTACAAAACACCATTCCATTTTTTCTATCTCATTTCCTACCAGCAGGAGTGAGTTGTGCATGGAGAGACTAAGCTGGCAGCTCGACCAGTGCCTCCAGTCATGCCCAGAAATTCTTCCTATATAAGGTGCAGTCTAAGAGTGACAGGTCAGGACTATCTGAAGGTGGCACTGAAAGCCATGCAGAAATAGGAATGATCCTGCCACCAAAAGCAACAGCTTCCCCTCCTCAGATAGACAGAGAAAAAGGCTTGTGCGTCAAGATAGAGCTGGGAAGATATCACTCACTAACTACCATCACAGGCAAAACAGACTCAACTTGGAGAAAACGTGAACTTGTTACCAATCAAATCAGAGTAGGATAATGAGAAATAAAACCAAATCTTAAAAACACCCTCCCCCTACCCCTTCCTTCTCCCCAGGCACAACTTAACCCAATTTTCTCTACCTCCTCCACCGCTGTGGCACAAGGGGACGGAGAATGGGAGTTATAGCTAGTTCATCACACTTTGTCTCTGCCACTCTTTCCCTCTCAAAGGAGAATTCCTCACACTTTCCCTGTTCCAGCATGGGGTCCCTCCCATGGGAAACAGTCCTCCATGAACTTCCCCAATATGAATCCTTCTCATGGACTACAGTTCATCAGAAACTGCTCCAGAGTGGGTCCTTTCCACAGCGCGCGGTCCTTCAGGAATGAAATTCTCCAGTATGGGTCCCCCACAGAGTCACAAGTCCTGACAGCAAACTTGCTCCAGTGTGGGCTCCTCTCTGTCCACGGGTACACAGCTTCTGCCAGGAGCCTGCTCCAACATGGGCTTCCCACAAGGTCACAGCTTCCTTTGGCTCCAGCTTGGGGTCCTCCATGGCTGCAGAGACAGAGCCCGCTTTACTTTCAGCAGCAATGTGCTGCAGCAAAATCTCTGGTCTGGTGCCTAAGGCACCTGCTTCTCCTTCTTCAATGACCTTGGTGTCTGCAGTGTTACTTCTTTAACATACTCTTCCTCCTCTCTCTCAGCTGCAGTTGTTGACATGCACCAGCTTTTCCCTCCTTCTTAAATATGTTCTCACAGAGGCTCTACCATTGTCGCTGACTGGCTCAGACTTGTCTAGCGGCAGGTCCAACCTGGAGCCGGCTGGTATTGGCTCTATTGGACACAGAAGAAGCTTCTAGCAGCTTCTCACAGAAGCCATCCCTTTAGCCTGCCCATTAACAAAACCTTGCCACACAAATCCAATACGCTGAAGCAAGTATCACAGAGCAATATGTACGCACTTGTCATCACTGGTACAGCACTCTACATGCATGAAACAGAATATTCATATGTTGTTAAAAACCACATAGGAGATCCATTTCCATCCCTTCTCACTACTGCTTATTCTCACCAAAGAAACTGTTTATTGCAGGCAAAAAAAGAATATATATATATATATATATATATACACACACAGAGATAAATAATCTTAAATCATTTTTTAGCCCATTAATGTGCCGTAAAGGCTATGGATTAAATCAACTGCAGCTGATTGATTCTAAGGTTTCACCATTAACAGCTAACTATTTCCAGGAGAATTAATTTATTTAACTGACTGCATGTGGCAGACATCATGAGGCTGTGAATTGCCATGCGCTCATGTGTTGCTAAAAGCAAACAGCTGAGTTGCCAAATGTCTGGAATGGCTCTTATGCAGTTGGAGGGCACTTTCAAATGGTGTGCTGGCTTTACTGAACTTCTCCAATGCCCTGGAGGTAGTGTAGGGTGTAAGGATGATCTGGGGTAAGTGGGCTTTTTGATGAGGCCTCAGGCCTTCCTAGTGTGTTGAGGCAGCTGAGGTGCTCTGCTGCAAGTTGGCTACAAAGGGTTTGGGAGTGTGGTGGGAGCTGATATGGGAGTGAGATGGAGATGGGGCAGGTGACATGCATGATGAGTGGCATGCTAAAAGGTATGGCCGTGCTTGTCTCAGCCAGACATCAGGGGTTAGACCTGCTGAGACTTATCAGGTAGCTCTCCAGCATCAGATTGCTGAGACTCTTTCATAGACTCTGGATAATTTGGGCAGCAAAAGCAAAACCCTATGTTTCCCTTTTTTCTGCTTGTGTGCCAGGGTTTTTTTTTTTTTTTGAAATACGCCTCCCTTCAGACACTGAGTTGGGTGCAGGTGTCCAGGTGCTGGCATGGAGGGCTGAAAGGCAGCATCTGTGAGAAGAGGCTAGGGCTGCCCGGTGCTGGATATGGCCAATTCCAGCTGGCTCCAACCCATCCGCTGCAGGGCATGGCTTGGCCCCACAGTCACCATGGTGCCTCCAGGAAGACAAGAAAGAAGAAAACACCACACAGGCAGAGGAGGAGGAAACAAAAAGAGTGAGAAGCAGCAGAGGGAATGCCAAGGCCAGATGAGGAATTGGAGCTCGATGGTGGAGCAGATATCTACACCGCAGCCCAGGGAGGACCCCATGCCCGAGCAGGCTGATGTTAGCTGAATGAATTGTGGCCGGAGAAGAGGAGCCCACACTGCAGCAGAGAAGGAGCATGAGAAGGAAGGAACAGCAGAGAGGAACTGCTATGTACATACTGACTGTTGCTACTCAGGGGAAGCAGAGGAGTTGGCAGTGAAGGAGGGAAGTTGGGCATAGAAACGGGGAAAGGTCTTGGTTTAATGCTTGTCTTTTTGTTTCCCACTAGCCAGTGCAGTGATTGTATTGTGCAGTGATTTATTTGGTGGAGTCCATTTTCACTGTGACAGTAATTGCTAAGCAATTGCTCTGTCTCCATCTCCATCCACAAGCTTTCTCTCATCCCTCTTCTTCCTTTTTCTCCCATCCCACTGAGGGGAGAAGTGAGCAACTGGCTAGGTCGGAGTTTGATGGCCAGCCACAGCGAACTCACCACATCCCTTAGAAGAATCTGCAAAGAAGCCAGCTCCACAGAGGGACACATCCACTCTATGTGCTTCTTCCACAAAACCGTTACATTTATCTTTGTGCACAAACCTTTGGTGTCAGTTTTTTGCCTCTGCTCCCAACTGGGAAGGACAATGCTGCTTGCCTTGTCCCCTGTAGCTCTGCAAACGCATATGGCATCTCCTGCCTGAGTGGTCTCACAAGAGAGACAGTTGTTCCTTATTATGTTGGCTGTAAACATTGGAGTGCTTCCAGCTCCACGCACCAAAGTGAGAGTGGCAAATCTGGCTGGACTGCTGCTTATGGCTGGTCCTGCATGTGCATCTCATTCTTCTACAACCCCATTATCCCCTAAGGGCAGGGAGGCAGGGCTGCAGGGACTCGCTCACCTCTGTGGCCTACATAGCATGACATCTTTCTTCTTCCTGCTAAAGCTGTAAGGAGGTATGGCACTAGAAAGGTTATTTGGGATCCTAGGAAATTCGCAGACAGCAGCTGTGATGAAGTAATATTGTTCAAAACCAGAGAGAAATGTGAAGCAAAGAGATCAGCCTGCAAAAACCCATGCCCTAGAGTTGGTGAGACAGTTGGGGAGCGTAGTTGTATGCAGTAGGAGTTCAGAGCACAAACACCACAAATGAGGCTGTGCCATAAAAGAAGAGACATACACACATTATTCAGTGAAAATCCCTGTTCTGGTTGCTGACCTTTTCCTATGTCTTGTCTGTCCCTCCCCCTGCTTCAGCCAACTGATCAACAAACCACAGCTTCTCAGTTGCAAAATCCTTTCTGGGAAGGTTTTGTGCAGAACCCTTCACAACGAGAATATGGCTTTAGTGCTGTTTAAAGAGGAAGATTTTTAAAATTAATTGCCCCTTATCTTCCTCTCTCATTTTCTTTTTTTCTGATTTCAGAAACATTCCTTTTTGCTTTTGATCAAACTAGAACTTTTTAAGTCAGAAAACTAGAAACCAAGACCATAATCCAGACAAGCTGAAAGCAAAGAACAGGGGCTTGATATGCCAGCTGAGAGTCATAGTCACCAGACTCTTGCAATGGATCAGACTTTTTGTTTTGTTTTGTTTTGTTTTTGTTTCTTGGCTGATCTGTTGAGCTCCTGATTCGCTCTTTCTCTAAACAGGACTAGAAATGTTCCATTCATCAACGTTGGTGGGTGCAGTCCCAAAACACTTTTTGTTTTCAATGAGTCAACAGTTTCTAATATTTTCCAAGTAGCTCCAGTTGTTTTTTTGCCTTTTTTTTTAAATGTAGAAAAAGTACATGTTTCCTGGTGAAAGGTACAGTAGGATGTATAGTAGCCTAGGAAATATGAAACACTTTCCATTTGCTGTTCCTCTGCAGGACTGCACTTTCCCAGACCCTGAGAAGGCAGCAGAAAAATCAAGACTAATTAACCTCCATTCTAAGCCTGACTCCTTGATACAGTTCATTTAAATTCTGTCCTTCACGCTTCTGTCATCTCTTCTTTCATGTTTATTGAAGTGCATATGTGAATTTCTAGTAACCCATGTTTAGATGGATGTTTGCTGACTAATTCATCCGGCAAATTTGAGAAATGGTGCTTTGTGCAACAAAGGATTTTCTTTGCTTGTCCACTTGAAAATCAATTTGTGAAACTTTCCGGTATTTTCTCCCTTTCTCCCTTTTCTTCCTAACCATGGGGGAAAAAAAACCAAAATCCTTCATTTTTTAGTAGTTATTTCAAGTCAGAGATTCATTTCTTGGAAAACCAAGCCTTGAAATTGATAAACTAACAGGAAAAACTAAACTATTGAGGTCTTTAGACTTTCTCAGCATTCCTCCTACTGCCTGGGCTTTTGGCAACTAAAACAATTCCCCCACGTTTATAAACGTTTGCAAAACAATTTGCAAAATTTGTTTAGTAAAAAGAAAAGGGATCAAATAAGTCAACCCTAGAGATAACAATACACACTGGCAAATAGTGGAAGAGACAAATAAATAATAGTATTCTGAATTTCTGCTTAGTTTTCCTTGGGAATTCTCTGTAGGTAAGGGATAAGGGGAAAGATGTATTTTTGCACCCAAATGAGGAAGGATTATTTCTCCACCCATAAATGCTCCCAGTATAATGTTTTTCCTTTAATTCAGTACTGTGAGTTGCATGGTATCTAGCAACAGGACAAGGGGTAATGGAATGAAGCTAGAACACAAAAGGTTCCATTTAAACATAAGAAAAAAACCTATTTCACTGTGAAGGTGAGGGAGCCCTGGCACAGGCTGCCCAGGGAAGGTGTGGAGTCTCGTTCCTTGGATGTCTTCAAGCCCTGCCTGGACACATTCCTGTGTGACCTGATCTAGGTGGACTTGCTTCTGTAGGGAGATTGGACTAGATGATCTGTAAAGGTCCCTTCCAACCCCTACCATTCTATGATTTTATATGCTGGACACGTTGACAGCCATTTAGAGCACCGAGTTTCTCAGCAATGAAAAAAGAAGCTAATGCTGCGCTGTAACCCAGACACAAACTTTTAAATAAAATCCACCAATATCACAATTTCCTACAGTTTTAACAGGGAGAAAATCCACTTTCTAACTAGCTTCTACTTTACAGTCCTGAAATGGTAATGAATCGTTTCTTTTCTCCAGAGTCAGATGCAAAACAGATGGGAGACATGATGTTAAAACTACTGTTTACTACGGGCCCATCTGCTCAGTAAATGGGCCTTCTTTGTATTTTGTCCACCCTAATTCTGTTACATTTTCCTTTTGTTTCTAAAACTGGAATAGAAGGCAGATGTACACAGAACAGTTATGTTTGTAACAGACATGCTTTAATCTTGGGGGAAAAAAAAATAAGTCCAACATTTACAAACTGTCTCTTGTGGTTGAGGAACTGTGGTTACCTAGGCTCTGCCACTTGCTATGTTGTTCCCAAGATCATAATCTCATGTCTAAGGGGGCTGACAGTTCTGCAGTCCCATTTTTGCCCTAAAGCATATGCAAACTGGCTGTGGGGGCACTGCTTCCTTCAAACTGAAGTTGGTACTTCAACAAGACAGGAAGCAGTGCTTCCAAAGTTATTTACAATGTTTGAGGAGGCTGAGGTTCAAAAGGAATGGTTACTTTCTTTCAGTAGCCCAGTCTGTTTCCTGAATGATTCTTCTCCATAAGAAGCATTTGGTATAACATGAGTAAGTAAATTCATAAGAGAATTTAAATGAATACATTACACCATCAAATTGGTTTGTTCTATATTCTGCCTCAAGGACACCCAAGCAAGGTGCTAGTGGTTGCTCAAGATGCATCTGGAGCAAGGCACCTAGTCTTCTTGGTGAGGAAACCTTAGTGCAGTGCACAGGGAACTTCCCTCAGAGGCTTCACCCTGCAGAGTATGTTGGGAGCTTATCTCTACTAGACCACGTGAGCACAGGGCTGCTCCTGGCACGAATCATGCAGGCAGCCCAGGCATACTTTAAAAGAGTCCAAGGTCACATTTGGTTCCTGTAGATGTTGTGCACAGAGGGTTTCAACCACAAACCAAACATCTTACAACATTGTAAGTAGTGCAGAAAACGACATTTCCAAGTGTATTTATTGAGAAATAGTAAAGATGTACATAATTTTACAAGCTTTTAGTTTTAATTTACATTTTCTTAAATTATGTAGGCCCTAATACACTATAATCTGCTAATACATGACAGAGACCCTTGGCTTCAATTATAACTCCAAAATGTTGCTACTGCTGGGATTTTGGCTCATATCACTTCAGCTCCTCTTCAGAGATACTAAATACCATATTCATATAGAGCATAGGCCTGGTGTAAAGCAGAGATGACTTTTGAACCGAAACCCTCACAGCTAAAATCTGGTTCTGGATACGACCTCACAGCTAAAATCTAGTCTTTTTGTGGTGAGCCATGTCCATATTCTCCATGAACCACAATTCCAATTTGCTGCAGGATCTCATCTGCCTCGAGATGAAGTGTGCTCTTACACAGGATATCGATTTGGCCTCATCTCCTTTGTCAGTGCTTGCATTGGAACATACTCCGCATCTGCTTTAGATCAGTGCTGATCAGTGCAGATCCAGTGCTGATCACACTGGATTCTAATGGAAGCAGATCCGCGAGCTAGCTGTCACCTAAATCTTTGTGCACAATCTCCATAGACATCTAAAAATAAGCATAATTTTTTAGTTTTTCTCGTCCTCTTTTGAACTGCACAGGCTTTACTTAAGATACTATCTTGTGCCTGCAGTCACACAGTATTCGTGTCCTGCAAGCTGACTACTCAAATGCCTCATGAATGTTAAAGTTGTATACTGACTTAAAACTGCTAGAGTATCAGCAAAAGGCATGATAGCCTACACTTCCTGTACCCAGAATACTTGCAAACATGACGTTGTGGTCAATCTTGGTTGCAAAGGAGAGGCTGAAGGGAAGGCAGTTTTTTACTAATATGCCATTGAATTAAAATCAACTCATTGTCAAAATGACCAGCTTTCAATTTAATCTACTTAGGCCCACCTGGAAGTCTGGAACAACTATATCTCTGCCTTGGTTATTTTCTCCTCATGTGGGAAAACGGACAGGAATAATTTCTCTCTACAAGGCAAGTATGTACTACACACTTTTATTGAAAGATATATAAAGATTTTTCCTTAGCAAGGGATTATCTGTGCTCTGAAATTCTAGTTTAGAATTTCAGTGTTGCAAAGACTTTTGAGCTAAATCCTTGGATTTTCTTTGGCTGCAAATTTTTGTGGATTATTTATTTTTATAATTAACTTCTGCTTTGGTAGTAGCACACAGATGTTACATTCTGTAAAACCTCCCTCCTTTGGGCTCCATCTCTTCTCAAAAGTCCAGTATATTAATTGAGCCATAGTTGCCACAGAGAGCTAAGCAAAACTCCAACAACGGCACTGCAAACTGATGGTTGTTGCTGAGCTATTTTTTGTTCTTACATCTGCTTAGGAAAAGAACACTGAAAAGCTGAAAAAAATATTGCTTCATGCATTTAAATAACATTATGACATGTCTCAAAAAAAAAAAAAAAGCTAGTTCATCCTACAAATTTTTTGTCTTGTATAGGCTTTTAACATTGATATTCTCATGCAATGTTATCATGCTGGATCTTGAGAAGGAATTTCTTTGAAGTTTTTTCCTATTTCAGTAGAAACATTTCTTTTTCCCACCTGAAAAACTACAAAAACCTGTCAGTATAGCATTCCATGAAAAATATACTTCCAGGCCAGGCCAATTTGACTAGACAGGTGCTGCAAATTTAAAGAAAGTACACATCACTTTTACTTTTTGGACACACAAATCTATCATCCAAATGGCTAGTGTGTAATGACTTAATATACAGCAAGTCTCACGTGGTGGCTTTAAACTGCCCAGTGATAATCAATTATCCTTAGTTTGCTGTGTGGTGACTTGTATGTCTGATTCCAACACAGCAAAAGAAATCCTATTGTTATGAATTTATAGAGGAGTTTTGCCTTGGACTTTTAGCTGCTCAAGGCATTCACCTACCCAATAACTTTTGTATAACCTACAAAGTTTAAATCAACGAAGTTACTACCTGGTAGCTAGATATATGGTGGCTTCACAGCACAGAGAGGGAAGATGTTCACCTCAGTGCTCACTGCTGTGCTTGTGTAGGCATCACGGAGTTTACAGTTAACATCTTCTCTTGCACACACTTTTTTTCATGCAGTCAGAGCACAGTCAGCCTCAGGTATCTCCAAATACAGAGTTAAAAATCAAAAAGCAGTTTCCATCTTCTTCTATGAGAGACAAACCACTTGTTTCAGGGTGCTCAAGCTGCACGTGGTGTGATAAGAACACTGTGTGCAGTATGGACCTTGCTCATTTTTCCAAAGCTGAAAGGTAGCATGTTCAAATCTTGCAAGGTAGTTATCACTGTATGGACCGTAATTTGTAATAGAAATTATAAAAATAAAAGTAATAGATTTCTCAATATCTTTTTATAAAAATTCCCTCCTTATCCTCCCCTCAGATGCCTGACATATTATTGAAATTTCCTATACAGAAACATTTAGGGTTGTTCCTGTGTAATATTGTTGTGCAATCAAAAATGGATGAAGAAAACAATGTTGACCCAAACCAGAAAACACATAAATGTGGGAAAAGCTACCAAAATGCTGCTATATTTACCAAAGTGGACTGCGCTCCTTAAATGGCCAATTGTGCCAGGAATTTCAGCAGCTTGTGTTGATCCTGAATATACTGAATGTAGCATCAATTGTGCATCTAACTAGTGAAAGATTCTTTAGCAATTTTTCATTCCTAAATGAACATGTTTTATTTCCCATCCGGGCTTGACTCCATGTTTTCATCTTCCAGTATTGCCTCTTGCACACTTTGTCTGCTGAGTGGGAATGTGCCCTTTTATACACAGCAGATGCACTCACTGTATGGCTTTCAGTGGACTAAGTAACTCATGAATATGGTTCTTAGTTATCTTGTCAAGATTCAAGAAACAATGCTGAAGGTGTTAAACACTTTTCTTTAACTTCCAAGGTAGCGGTCCCCAGTATCAACTTCCCAACTTACTCTTAACCTTCCTCAATCAATCAGTGGAATTATTCAGAATCCAAATAAAAACACAAACTTTCCTTTATTAATTATTCTTACTGCAACAAACACTTAAACATTCTGGTGCAGCCCTTCTCTGTGATTTGTTTGAATTTCAAATTTGGTCATGTCAAAAATTATCACAAAGGGTTTTTTTTCTTTATCTACATAGTTTTTAACCAAAGTTACATTATAACACACAAACACAGTCTTCTCTTTAAGGCACAACACATCATTATGCACATTCTGTTTGCCAAACTTATAAAAGAGACAATATTATATAACCCTCTCCCTCCCCCGCCCCTCCAAAAGAAAGAAAAATTGCATCCACTTCCAAAATCAGCTGCTAATAAAGTCACAGTAAATTATTTTCATCAATAATTTACACAAATTACAGGTCTAGACAGGATTGTCATTATACAGTCTGAGTGCATTCCAATTCAGATTTTCTGGGTTAGGTAGGCTAAAGTCTGGTTCAAACCTCAGTGCTGAGAATATATCCCATTTTGAGGAATGTTGTTGAACACCACCTTGTCGGCTGGAAAACGTGTGTTGGTGCTTTGCCAGTCTGAGTCCTTTGTTCACTCCTGTCAGAGCTCACTTCGTGTGTACCAGCAACCTCCACAGTTTCAATTCATTTTAAAATGTTGCATATATAAGACCATAGAGCTTGCTTACGTAGCACTAACGTTTTAACTCTGTTCAGCAATCTGAATTCTTCAATTTGGAATTTTTAATTCCAAATACTTCTTCCCTTCTTAAGACAATTCATGTGTAAAGCCAGAGGCATTGAATCACACATAAAAATTCAGTGTAGTTGAAATATATATATATATTAAAAAAAAAAGGACCAGCAACTTTAGCACACAGTTACAAATACTCTAGTTCCAGTGCTTGATGGAGAGCCAAGAGATCCGAATGACTGGATATCCTCCAGAAAGGCATGTTGTGCTGTGTTTGTTAGAGGGGGTAAAAGGTCAGGAAAGATGAACACTGTGACATAGGGTGGCATATGACACATGAGGCTAGTCAGATTACCATCACATATTTTACACCTCTGTGTTTCTGGATTGATTTTTGCTAGTAAAGAACTGACAAAAATCAGACCAAAATAGATCTGAGCTTAATAGTTCAACTGATGTTTAATTAATGAGACAAGTCACCTTCCTTAATAGTTTCTTTGGAGAGAACCTGTTACTTGATAAAGGCTACTTCTTAGCATGCAAACTTATATAAAGGAGCATTAACAGGAAATACCTTTCTGCTCCACTTACTAGATTTTGCAAAAGACCAAATGATCACTTAAAAGGCTATAAGCCTTTCATTAAGAGGCTTCACAAACAACAATTTGAAGCATAAGTTGAGTTACATTTCTCTCCCTAAACAGAGAAAAATGAAATCTCTTCAGGTAAGAAATAAGACAATTTGTGTTGCAGAAAGCAATAGTGTCTGTGAGAGAAGCAGATGTGTGCACTATTCTCCTTCAGCAATTCATCAGAATAGAAAAAATAAATCCAAACAACAAACCCATACTTTTATGTTATGTTCAGATCTATTTGTAATGTGCAATATTCGCCCATCTCTCTGAATTCTGTATCTACCCATGCAACGTAGCCAATGTTAAGAAAAAGGCATGCCAAACTGCAAAGTACACAATCCAACCACCTTTGTTTAGCACAAACTATAAAGGACCCTTCACCAGTACTGTACTTATATTAAAGAACCATTTGGAATGAGCATTTGGTTAATGTCATTTTGTTTCCATTCTAGCTATAACACTAAAACTGCACTTTAATTTGCTACTCCTAGCAAAGCAGTTACCTTGTTTGTCCTCTGCAGACATTGTGAGGCAAAACCTTTCAGTTTCTGCACACTTCCAGGGGTTATATGAGGAAGTAAGGCAAAAATTAGCATTTTGATCTGTTTCTGAGCATTGCAAACTTATCTGGTGAAATTTAGATGGGAATTATTGCCATGAGTATTTCTAAGGAACCAGTTTGTTTTTAGAAACACAGATCTGGTGCACAATCCCTATGTTGTGTGCCTTTTTGCTTTTGCAGATATGTCTTTCTTGAAGCAAATAATATGTTCATCATATTTGCTTCAGTAAACTACAAATCTTCACCTATATTAGCAAAATTTTTCCAAATTCTCTGTCAGACTTCTCTTGAAACCTCTCTGATTTCACCATTCAGAGAAAACCACCACCCAACCATCATGCTGTAGCCCTTTCTGTCTCTTCTGTTTATGTTTAATTTGCTTGAAGCTAGTCAGACTGTTTTGCCGCAATAACATTTCATTAACTTTAAAAATAATTTACGCTCTTTCTCAGCTGAAGTGAAGCAAATGCTAGAATCCAAATGGTTCATTTTACTCTACGTTTTAATCTCATCATGCTCTTGTTTCCTTGCAACTATGGGCTGAAATTATTTGTCATTCTGCAATTGTGCAACACTGACAGAAATGCAAACAGAAAGGCTTGCATTAGTAGCTACATATCACGCCAACATTTCAGAAGACAGGTTACCTTTTTTGCTGCCTGTTCTTCTTCTACACCATCCCCAATTACAACATATACTACTTTTCTGCCAAACCTTTGCATTATTCGTTCAAAGCAACTTTCTTTTCCTGGAAGATAAATGAGATAAGAGTTCAGAGTGAAGTTACCTGATTAGCTGCATGTTCCTCATCTCGGCCATCTCCAATCACAACATAAGTTATGTTAGTGCCAAATCTGGACACTATACGCTCAAAACAGCTCTCTTTACCTGGAAAACAATGCACTATTTATTCAAGTTATCAAGTGAGTTACAGTGAAGGCCTACAAAGGATTATTGCAATGATAAAACACTGTTACTACTGCTTTTTAAAAGTTCCCAGCCTTGGGATTTAGAGACAAAACTGGTAAGAAGAAATTGATTCCCTCAGTGACACTAAGCCATTTCAGGTAAAACTAAATCTCTTTCTTAATATTTACAGGAAACCCACGAAGAGAAAGGAATTAGCAGCATTGCAAAAATGAATAAGTCAGAGAATAAATAATTGAATTTAAACATTTCCCTATTATTGTAGCAATAGTTTTTCAAGGAAAGCAGAAATGCTAATTCTAACGAATCGGCAACAATGAGTGTTGTAGTGATTGTCCAAAGAACAATGGACAAACAAAGTGAAATTAGACACTAAGTTCCTGGGAGAAATTCATTAAGCATTTGGCTCTTTTGGAGAAACGCAGAAGCAAGCAGGCTAAGCCAGTAACAACAATAAACAAGATTGAAGGGACCAAAGGCATCTTCTCACTGTACTGCAAGTGCAGATTTAACAAAAGCTTGTGCTAATAATCCTAAAACTGTCCTAATATGATGATTTCATCATTTTTACAGGCAATCTCCATATTTAATTAACCCTTAATTCATCCTTAATCTTCATGTTTAATTAACCTTTTCCAGCTTCTCTGTGACATGCAATCTACACACGCCCTATTGTAATCATCACCTAAAGTCATACCTCCCATCAACGTACAGAAAGATTATTTCTTTTTGCAATAGCATTTAATCTTCTTTGTTATTATATCTATCCATACCCCAGGTCTTTAGTCTTTTGTCACTAGCTCATGATTTCTGATTCTCACTGCTCTCCTCTTGCTTTTTTTTTTCAGCTGGCACACAGAAAAGGACATGTGATTAGGAAAAGCATCATGTGTATTAACTGTTGAGGGAGGAGCAGATTTCAGTTCTGCGCAGGCAACAGCTGCAATTATAGTCCTATGCTCACTGAGATGAAAAATAGAGAGAAATCTTGTACCCCAGAGTCTGCTGTGCTCCCGACAGGGGTGTAACAGTGGCCACGCTGTTCCCAGAAGGAATTCCTGGTGCAGAATTACTTTGACAGAGCTTCCAGAGACTGTGATTCACTTCACCACCCCTTTCTGTGCTGTTGGCACTATTTCTTAATGATCCTTCCTTTGGTCCAAGTGCCATCTCAGTGACTGAATCCAACATGTACAGGCTGTATGACAGATGACATTCATTCCAGAGGCTCCTCAGTACCAAGTGGTATTTGAGATACTTAATGCCTTGAGTTAAGTTTCTTAAGTATTTGAGGCACTTCTGTCTAGAGGACAGCTAACTAAAGGATGGCTGAGGCAATAGTTTTTCCTAACACTGTTAGAATATGCATTGTTTTTTCACTTGTGAAAATAATTTAAGAAATTTTCATAATGCTTTGTCAATCAAGTGTCACAGTCCCATTTTATATAAGCTGTTTTGGCTACAGAAATTAAGCATTTCTGAATTAATAACTGGTGAATCTGCTAAAATTATCAGTCATTGTATGTCACAGGACTAATAACTTCTCTTAGTTTACAAGAAAAGTTTAGATGCCATTTCCAAAACTCATGTATTTCCAAACTGTAGTTCACAAGAGGTGCACAGTTATCAACAGAAGAGGAAAGTGCCCTTGTTGCATTCCTCAATTCAGCTTCTGTTGGTAACTGTTGTAATTGCCATCAATGACAGATTCTGCTCCCAGAAAAACCTTGTGAGTGGTGTCCTAGCTTACACAGAGCTGAAGGTCAGAGCAGGCACTATTCTAATGGAAGTTCTGCTTAGATTTGAATTCACAAAAAAATTTTTCTTTGTTCTTTTCTGCACATTTTATGTTTTCTGCACCATACTGAGGAGTTTCTGGGGCTTTTAATCAGCATGGGGACTTTTATTCCTTCAGGCATCATTGAAAATAAGCTGAAATTGGAATTTATTCATATAAATACATCTAAATACATACAATGCCTACATCTAATAAGTAACACTCTAAGTGTCAGGGAAGTGACTTGGAAACCATCCATTACTGGCAAAAAAATATTGGTAATGCAGGGTAGTCAGAACAGATGAAAGAATAATTTTCTTACCTATTTTGGTTGCACTGTAAATATTTTCAATAGGAAAAGCTCCTCCTAAGCTGTATAGTAGAACTTTTGCAAGTGCTGGGATAAGCTGGGTTGTTGTTACCAATACGTTTACACAGTTACTCCTAAAATGAGAAAAATAGTTTAAGCTTAAATAGTTTAAAACCATTACCCAAAAGCTGATGAGGTGAACCAGCTATGGAGAGCATATTCAGGATTCCTCAACATGTACTTTAACAAAGCAGTGGTGCTCAGCACCATCACTTTCAGAAAAATGTACATAAAACCTCTGGAAAAATCCTGTAAAAAATACGCAGGCATAATTTGTAGGAAATATTTCAAACTATTTATAAAAAACAGGTCCTTGAAGATGAGTTCATGAAAATAGAGATTTTTATGATCACCAGCTACCTTCCGAAATAGGCATTCTAATGCTCTGAAATCACCATTTTCATGTTGGCAATTATTTGGCAGCAGGCAAATAAGAGTGTTAGGAGAAAGCAAAAATATCATCTGTTACTCCTGTCTTGAGGGAAAATAAATAGCCAATACACACTTCTGCCCAATTACATCACTTCCTTTATATTTCAAGAGTAAGAATATTTCTGAGAAGAGGAAGAGCTAAGAACAGTCATGTTAAAGGGCTAGTATCGAGTAGTGAGGATGGAAACTTCAATGGAGAAGTTGTTACACAGTAGAAAACCCAAAGCCAGGCTACTTTAGGCTGGAATAGGAGCATGACGATGTGAACATAGAGCCAAGAGCAAATAGCTGTGATTTTTTCCTCCTGATTCTTCCACAAACACCAAGGAAGACCTTAGGCTACTACATCTGCCTTAATGAATCTCAGTTTCATGTGAGTAACATATAAGTGATGTTTAGCTGTCTCATGGATAGTATCTGAAGTTTTAGAGCTGTACAGTTCTTTGAAGACAAAATAAAATACTATTATTTAACAGTCCTGAGTAACTGATAGCAGTTTTCTAGACTCATCCACCAATTTTTAACTGGTGTTCATTACTTAACGTGTTTTTCAAAGACTAGCAATTAAGACACTGTTAAATAAACAACAATTAAAAGGTAAACACCCTGCAAAAGTTGTTAATGCCTAGAGTTTTTCACAATTTTCCAAGTTTGTTCTTTCCACTTGACTCTATTTTGCCAGACACGTTCAGAAGGCAAAATGGATTAACAATGTTCTTTGCTCTCACCACCCCACCTCAGTGGGATGGGGAATTGGAGAACAATGTAAAATTCATGGGTTGAGTTCAAAGGCAGAAAAGGAAGGGAAAATAGTAATAATATTAAAGATTAACGAATTAGAGTATACAAAACAAGTGATGCACAATGCAACTGCTCACCACTCATCACTGACTGATGCCCAACCAGCTCCTGAACAGTGTCCCCCAGACAGCTTCCCCCCTAGTTTATATACTGAGCATAATGTTTTATCATATGGAATATCCCTTGGGTCAGCTGGGGTCAGCTGTTCTGGCTGTCTCTTCTCAACTTCTTGTGAACCTCTGCCCACTTGCTGAGGGTCAAGGGGGGGAAGTTGAAGAGTCCTTGACCACTGCTTAGCCACAGATAAAAACATTGATGCGTTATCAACATTATTCTCACACTAAATCCAAAACATAGCGCTGTATCAGCTACAAGGGAAAAAACTGACTCTGTCCCTGCTCCAGCAGGGTAATGATTTAAAATTAGAATTTTTGAGGATTTCTGATAAGCTACATAGTGACTAAACAGCAGCAGTGTTCACAGTTTAGTTATTTCAAAGCAACACTACATTTTCTGTTTCATTACTAGGAACTCAGAATTTTAGCTCAGTTAAAACAAATTTTTGCTCTTCTGAAAACTTAGATATAAGCTTAAGACACACTGATTTTTCTGGAAGGACAGGAAGAAAATGTTTTTTGTGTTGTGGGATCTATACAGTATTTAAATAGCATTGTGAATAGGCACAAATATTGAAGGACAGAATAGTGATATGTGGAGCTTAAAGGATACTACTCAGAAGATAACAAATTAAAGGCTGGCTCAGAACCCTACAATAGCCTTTCATTGTACACAGTGCCATTTATTACATTTTAGAAGACTTCATATTATCTTTAGTGAGTGTTGGAAGCATTGAAAATGAAATAATTTTGCATTATTTTTCTTATGTCCTATTCAAAAGTCACATCAGAACTGCTCTGTTCTTTAAGGGCAAATCTAAAATGTAAAAAAAATAGCCATTACAGACCCAAAACTAGAAAGTTTTTTTTTTTTTTTTTACAGTAGTCTCAAATACATACCTTGTGCTGATAATTGATAATGATTTAAGTGCATTTGTTAGCCAGGAGTCGGTTAGAGCTTCAATCTCTGCTCTTAATTGTAACCATGCATCTCTTTTAGCGGGACCCAGAAGCCCTTGCATGTAAAAAGGCAAGAAAAGAAAACAGAAAGAAATTAAATTCTGTATTAGCTGGAGCATATAGATTTTATGGTCATTGTTTTTAAATTCCACTAGAACTTGAAAAAAGATCAACCAGAAAATCTATTGTCTTCAAGGCTCACTAAATTGCACTTTGTTTTTATTTCACTCTATTATATCAAGCAAGGTGTGATCTATGGCATCTGGATAATAGGGTGAGACTTTTACAAAAGAAGAGACTTTAAAATAAACTTGCCTTTGGGTTACCTGTATATGTTTAAAACTGCCCTGCTTATGACTCCATATATAGGTGAACCTCAGGTTACACATAATGGAAATGCATTTGTTTCCTGATGGCTTACTCTTCCTGTCCTTCTGTAATTAGTAATGACAACTCCTTTTATAGTATTTACAGCCTTGAAATGGCTGTACATCTCATGTTCCCATATCTCAGTCCTTAAAAGGACATTAAAATCTCCTTTTGGGTATAAATGGTCAGATTTTTAAAAATATGCAGCCTATTGAATGTTGAGACATGAGTTCTTTGGAACCAAGCTCCTTTAAATTTAGATTTGGCCTTGGAAAAGCAGGGAAGCAGGCTTCATGACCTTTAATATCCCTCTTCTCTTCACAACCTATGTTCCCAAGAAGTGATGATGAGTGTCTTAAAAATCTGAAATGAAGCAATTTAAAAATACCTAGTTTAATCTAGACTTCTGTTGCCCTCTAACAGCTGTTTTGAAATAAAAGATAGCTTTGTAATAAACAGATTACTAAAAAGGTTGCAAAGTAGACAACGAATGAAGGAACTTGCCTGCTAAGGATGGAACATATTTCAGAAGTAAGATTTCTGGGAAAGAATAAAAATCTTAATACAGTCCACCAGATCCTTTGCAATGACTGTTCCTCTTAGTGTGCTTCCCTATGCTATGCTCTTGAACTTAAGCTCTAACTAGTGTTAAAACTTTTGCAAAATGCAACAGCTTTAGAATCTTAGATATATTAGGAGATATAGGAAAATGCTGTAAACTTTTGGATAATACATTTTCAAGTATTTCTGGTTTATAAAAATTCTATTTGTGACACTGATGAATGGCAAGGCAGAGCAAATGAAAGTAAACCATCTACCATCTCACTTTGGTCCTACTGCTTCTTCCTGTGGCAAGTCCTGCACAACAGCACACTGTTGGCTTTGCTACTACAGTCAGGAGCTTTCAATAGCTCAAGGCCCAGTCACATCACTTTCCATTCACTCTATGGCTTCCAAGGCATATTCCCTTGGCAGGAGTTCATTGCCACGCAGTTTAATCTGATCAGCGTTCTAAATTGGTTTTGACAACTCAACTCACCTCCTATGTTGTTCTTGTAAGTATTATACAACTCTTTTACTCTTCTGTAACGGAAAGCCAGCTTCCTCATCCAGTCAACCCCTCCTCTTACACCTGTTGGCAGACAAAGGTTTGCACTACTTGCAGCTGCATGGAAGCCATCAGTTGCAAAACTGTAGGTACTGCAAACACCCAAAATACAGTAAAAATAAATACAATGTATTCCTGTAAATGCTCAATTTATTTAATCTTTGAAGAAAAAAAAAGTAAAATACTGTATCTTACCTTAGGTCTTGTCCATTATCATCAGAAGAAACATCATCTATATGAACTTGATCACATTCCTGTTGGAAAAAAACGAAATGATCATTTACCTTGTAAGACACTCTGCTCACTCTGTGCTTTGTACAGATATTAAGCGATGGGTGCAGGACGCCAACCGCACCAGAAGATGGCAGCGTATGTACATCTACAGCTTCCTAAAACCACCACTTCCTTTAAAGTAACATAACCTCCATCTCCTGCGCTGTGCAAATTATTAGTTTAGATAGGCCATTAGAAAAGCAACAGGTAATATTAGTGAGATTGTAGATTTAAAGCATCTTATTTGAACAAAAACCCAAACAATGGCCATGCCTCATTTATAATCTCTCTAGCATATCAATATCGCCAAATCACCTAAATTCTATTTCTCCACTTCCTAAAATCTAGTAGTGACAAACCTCCACAGGCACTTCTGATAAATCCCTAGGAGTCTGGATAGTTATCAGATTCTTTTATTGATATATCCAAATGCCTTTGGTTGGAAAATCACAGATAACTAAGAAGTCCTGGAGAACTTTATTACATCTTGGTTTCGAAAGGCAGACAAGTAACTCCAGGGGACTGAGGTACATGGGCAAACTGAACTCTCCTCCAAGCTAGTTTTATGATTGGATAGCTATCAATTATCCTTTTCTGCACAGTAGTTACAGCAGAAAGATGTGGGGAAGGACAAACACATGAATGTCAAGTCATCATGCAACAGTAAATATGAAGAGGCATCATATTACTGTTTCCTGTAGTTGCTTGAATTAACACATTAACCCAAAGATGCACCTCAAATTCAGTGTCCAGTGATTTTGCTTTCCTGTGTGTAATTTTTTAATATTTAAAATACATGTTGTTAACCTAATCCTAACATAATTTATTAAAAGGTTCAAGGACTTATTTAAAAATTACTCCCTAACTAATGTTTTCTGACAGTCCAATCTGCTCACTAAGACCAACTGAGGCTGAGCTTTCAAAAAGCCCAGGTCTATGCCTCAAAAATAAAGATCTATCTAAGTCATTGATGTCAAATTAAGTTGCTGACAAGCAGCAATTAATTCACACTCTCTGTGACATGCAGGAGTATGCAGTTCTCAGTTTCCAGTCTCAGTCTCACACCAGTACTAAGTTGCCCAGATAAAGGATAAGTCTTAACAGAGGAGTTATTTCTGAGTGTGTATGCCACAGCTTTCCAGACAGTGAATTTGGGGAATTGCTATTTCTTCTTTCTGTGTAATTTCATTTTCAAATACATAATTTCATTGTATCATATTAGCAACTATACTTTAAAATTTTGTGCCAAGACTAAAAGAATGAGTGACCAAACTGCTTATCTGGCTTAATCCATTAAGACAGACACAAAAGAGCTGAGTTCGAGGAACATAACTGAAACATTCTTCTCCTTGCTGGAGAAACAATTTTTCTGGTTCTGTCTGAGGACATTATCTTGAGATGTAAAATATTTTAAAGAGGCTACTTTGGGATGTAAATAGCAGACAAAAAAGGAAGAAAGGGGAAGTGGCCAGTGAAATAAAAGATTAATTTCTTTTTCCCTATTTATTATTTACATAGCAGGAAAAAAAATTGGTTTCCAATTCTACTTCTGTATTTTGCAATATCTAATATCTGTCTTCCTAGTCACTTTCACAGATTTCTATGGAACTGGTCAAAGCATAAGATAATTTTAAAAGTTTGAAAATCAGTCCTGTAGGTTTGAAGGTGTACTAATTAAATGGAGGACACACAGAAGCCCAGATGTGTAAGGAGTGTTTGCTGCTGTTTGGGTTTTGCTAAGCCTTTCAGCTACATTGCTCCAGCCTTGAACATTCCAGATAAGTGTTCTGCTTATAATTTCATTATTAAGTTAAATATGAGTTTGTGGCAAAGGCTCAGCTGTTTACTTTTATTTTTTTATCTCTCAGTTTTTTCACTGACTCCAGGAACAGAAGATGAGGGGTATATGCAGTTTTCTGATAACTCGCCCCTTGTCCCTGCAAGAAGATTGTTAAGTTTCTGAGAGGATCAAACACAACAACACTCTCCAACTTTCTCCTTTTCTTCCTTCCTCTTCTCCTCTGGGACTTTCTCAGCATATGCATTTGGGCAAGACGTACCTGCTGACCAATGTAAAAGTCACGAGCCCATCACTCCTTGCTTTTTTTTCTTTTCTCATTTACTTATTGGCATCAGTTAAAATGTTTACATTTTACAAATTCACTTATAGGGTGTGAAACACTTTCCAGGAAAAAAAAATAAAGCAGATTGGTTTGAGCAGACTGGAGATAGTTCTTTACTCAAAAGAAACAGGAAACTGGTGGCACAACACTGCAACTGAGTTTGCTTATAAAAGATACCAAGCAGTTGTGGGGAGGAAGGAAAGAAAGCAAGCTCTCTGTCACTTTTATTGTCAAAGTGAAATACTTTTTGCATCAACTGCAGTACTGTCTACACTCAAGTCACAGTGACTCACTGTCAGCATAAGGTCAAAACTAAGACAGATAAAACATACTGCCTGTTCAGGAACGGAGTCTAGGTATAATAACTGGCTTTTCCTTGAAGTAATACTAATTTAAATTATATTTGAGTACAGACAATTTTTTGCAGCAGGTTTTAGAGCCTCACAACTTGAGAGTACAGAATCAATAAATCATCCTTAAAAACTATCCTCTTGGAATGGTCAGTAATTTCATTATCCAGTAAAAACACTGAGTCACCATACTGAACACAAAAATGTTATTACTGAGGAGGATTTTCAGCACTATGCTTTCTCTGGCTATACAGAACATCCATTTTTACGTAAATGCTTCAGTCTCTGTTAAAGCTAGTTTGACATGCCTCCCAGATTCTGAGACCCATCTAAATCCTGTTTGTTTTGTTTCTCATTTCTGTTGCTAAAGAGGAAAAAGCCAAAGTCAATATCTTACATATAATATAGTAGGATTATCATTAAAATGGAAATAGAATTCACTTTGTTTGAAATAGTCTTTTTTCTCCTTCACCATCCTGAGGGTAGAAGGGAATAATAGAATTGGAACTCACGTCTGAGTTCCTGCTTGCAATTCGTAGAAACTGGGACTTTTGCGTGCATACTATGTGCTACAAACATTTCTAAAAGCTGTCTTAAAATAAACACTGAGGTAGGGAGAAAAGCTTCATTTTACTGCTTACCTGGTTAGAACGGATTTCATTAGCTGCGATATTATTACAGAACTGAGTCTCATCTCTAAGCATTGTCTAGGCACGTGAACTTTCTAGAGCACCAGACTCCTATTGTCATGGCAGAACACCAACTGCCCTCCCAAGTGATAGTTCTCGAGCTAACTAAAATTTATACACTGAGAATGAACTAGCTGGAGAACAGCCTAGCCTGAAATAAAAGTGCATCTTGGCTGATTAGAACATGGGTTACTGGGTCAGTGGGAAATGTCTCAGCAGACTGGAATTTTTGCATCAGCAGTCACTGTATTGAGACAGATTTGCATAGAGGAAGGAAAACTATTTTTGTATGTGATAACTTTCAGTAAGTTGGTTATTATTACTAGAACCTGGTATGTGGTGTTTGCAACCAAGAAAGGCAGGGAAAATAGGGAGCTTAGAGAACACAGTGAGTGGAATCGATATTACAAGAATATAGGCTTATTAGCACATTATAGTTGTCACGTCCCAAGCCATGAGGTTTATTGTGAGATGAAGATGAAAGCAAGAGAGAAGGTATGGGACCTGATAGCTCAGCATTAAAAATGGAAGATGATGAAAGAATAAGTAATCTAGTTAATAAAGGCCTATCTCACTTTCTCCAGTAGGAATTGAAGGTCTTGTGTCTTGATGTCCATGACTATCAACAGCTCAGCACTCACCTTCCCTCTCCCAGGAGAGGATGGAAAAAGGAAGACAGAAAAAGAAGGATGGAGAGAGGAGGAGAGAGAGAGAGACTCCCAAGTCAGAACTGGGGAATTCACAGGATTTATTATACATTCATCAAGCAGATGCACCGTAATATTCAGCCATGGGCATGTGCTCTGCAAACATATCTAGATGGATAGATTTACTCATCTGCATCTTAAAGGAAATCTCTGTGTACTTTGGCAAAGGATGCCATGTGAATATATCTTATTTGCCAAGAAGATGGAAAATTGTTGATCTTCTTGCACGTACCACAATGTGTGCATACAGCTCATATTAAAAGATTAGTTTTGAAACAAAGATGAATTCTGGCTTAGAAAATACTTAATTGCACATAGAAACTGATTTTAATAAAATAAAATTAATTCAGTTATTAAATTCTCCAAGATAGTCCTCAATTAGTACTTTTTGATTTATCTAAAATTGGAAACTGTTTGGATTCTGTTTAAGCCCTGGAATGAGTTGGAGTACGAATTTTTGGACAGGACATTAAAATGACTCTATGAAGAATAGACAAAAAAAGTGATGATCCACCTGTGACAGTTGAACCTGAAATCTACAAAGAAAATAAATAATGAGAGAAAGGAATGAAACTCCAATGGCCATAAAAAAGAATAAAGAGATTTGAAAAGAGGACAAAGCTCCATTTTGCTGAAGTCTTCTACTTGAACTCAGCACAAGACTGAAGAACTCTGGGCATATGCTACTAAATGTCTTAGGTATTTAGTATAACATATACTTAGGTATATGTCTAATTGTTCATTAGGTGCCACATGGAATCTAAGCATGCAAAAGCAAAAGTTGTGCAAAAAAGAAATGTGTGCTTTGAAAAATTGATTTGGAATCTATCACTAGGACTGCAATAAAACGCTGAGCAGTGATGGCATGCCCAGGGCTTTACTTTCTTAATATTTCTGCTGCTAGAAGCAGTAAGTGTAGTTCAGTTATAAGGTGAATTAGATTCCAGTTTCTTGACTTAAAAAGAGCTAAGAATAAATGAGGTCTGCAAAGGATGACAAAGAAAACTGTAGCCTGGTACTTTATGCTTTTCTTATTGCCTAGAGCTAACAAAGGAACAAAAGCATACCCTAGAAAAATCAGTGTCAGAGTGAATGGAAAAATCTCTCTTACCCTCCTTCTTCCTATTTGCTCACCAGAAACCTTTGTCTGGCATTTTAAACAAAGCCTCAAAATTTTCCAACTGCCATTAGTGGCAAAATATCTGTCCATGGAGGAAACTCTGGGATCTACTTTGAGTAAGAAACTCATTTAGACTAGGGGGAGGTCTGTAAAGCCCCTAGTTTTTAACTTGAGAACTGGTTTTCACCCCCCTGCCTCTTGACACACATGGTTGTAAGACTGTCACTTTCCATGTTGACAGATCCAGACTCCTGGAATGAAACAAAAAGTCTTTGAGACTCAGCTGATGAACCTGCTTTCCTGACTGCTGTCCCTGCAGCAGTCCATCTGTGTGCTTCTGACATGTGAGCGGTCACAGCGGTCACTCCTGAGGAAAAGGTCTCCCTGTTTTCTTACCAGATGCCCAATTGCACACCTTGGGTTGATAGTGACAAAACGTGGTCACTTGGTTACCTCAGGAATAGATATTATTCATGAGTACATCTATTATAGTCTCATCTATCTGATGCTGAAGTCTTTGAAGTAAATGAAGAATATTGGACCCTTGTAAGCAAGAAAGGGGACCTTGTGGTGAAAAGGCTACTCAAGAGCACAGTCTTTTGTAGTCAGATGATGGCACTCACTGAAAGTGAATGTAGAGAATTTCAAGAGAAAGAATGGGAGGCACATATGTCTCCCTCCTGGAAATGACTGCAGACAGCTCTAAATACATAGAAACAGAAAAGATTGCCATAGGACAACGAGGGTAATTTGTAGATTCCCTCTCTCACCTAGTTTTGTGAAAGAACTCTGGTGCCACGGGAAGCCACTGCCACATGGTCAACCTCTCTTCACTTAGAAGGTGACAAACCCAAAGTCTAGATAGGCAGAAAATGTCACTCACAACACACACTAATGCATGGCAAACCCACTATGTTAAAAACCCAGGCATAATTGTGTTTATGTTCCTTTGATTCTTACCTCTAAATCATTAAAAAATAAATGCGTGTCAGCAAGATTAAAGATCATTTCTTCCATTCTCAGTCCAAGGGTCACTGCCATTGGTGGATCCTTAAAAAACAGAAAGCAAGGTTAACTACTCAAATACCTTTAAGTTATATCAGAATTACTTTAAAAACTTCTGTATACAAAGTGTTTTGAAAAGTTAACACCACAAGAATCTTCTCTAAAATCCTTTCAGTATTCAGCTGTTTCAACTGAATGAAACAAGAAGGTGCTGTTGAACCTGGATGATAACACTTAGAGAACTGGGCATGGTGAAATATCAAGTTTTTTGAAAGTCAAGGAACTTGTAACCTGACCTGGCTAAACCGACACAGGAAAATCTGGTAGCTATAGGCAAACCTGCTTAAAAGCAGGCTGTAAACAGGGAAGAATCTTCTCACAAAACATATATGTGAGAAACCCAATACTTATTTTTATAAGAATACACTAAATTTTTAATTCCTGAGCCTTTTAAAAAAATATGGAAGGATCTAGCCTGTCAGTGAGAAAAAAGCTGCACTGAATCAGCAGCATAGGTAGGAACAAAGTCACTTCACATGACACTCAGTTCATGGCACATTTCCCCTGATCTATTATCTTTTCTTCCCAATTTTGGGCACACAGAAGTCCTCACTAAGGTCATGCTAAACTGGACTAGGAAAGGTAGTCATCTCTACCAAATGATTACTTTGTAAGCAATTATCCTACACTGTGATAGGAAGGTGTGATTTAATAGACCTTTTCAATTTCTAATATCTCTGCTTTACAAAAATGCAGAAACTATTCTGAACCTACGCTCACTTTGTCAAATTCAGTTTCCCTTTGGATAAGTGATCACTGTCTTTCCTATCTTTAGGCCTATATCACTTATTTCTCACTGCTTATTTCTGTTGCTTTAGCACATATGTTTAAACCCTGCACTTGAGCCTTTTCCATCTTAACATTTACCTTCATCCATGAACTGATGTATTTCCAGACTCTCCTTTGTGATTTTATTGCAGATATTCATTCAACAAAGTACTTATAAATGTTCTTCTAAGTGTTCTTCAGCATGACTACAATCTAGGGCACAATTCTTTAGGTGTTCAACAAGAATGGGAAAGCATATGTAAGTTAGTTTACTGTCACCAGATCATTCGTTCATTTCTGATGAAATATGTGACTCCTGTCCCTGGATGAGATTAATTCAACACGTTGCATATGTCCAAGGGTCAGCTTTCATACAATCAAATCACTCTCCCTCAGAAAGATACCACAAATCTATTGCTCTGCAGTAGCTGTTTGTCAGAATGCATTTAGTGTACAGTAAATATGAGAAACTTAATTTAACTTTGCTGGGCTTGCTAGGAAAGTAGTTAAGCCAATTTGCATTACCTTACATATATTTTAGAGTAAGAATGCACATGGACGGTTCCTGTTGCTTAGCTGACGGTGACTAGTTTTACCATTACCTTAATCATCTGTCTGATCTCATGGGGTTTAGTTATTTTTTTTATGCTTAATGTACTGCACTGGACTTTAACAGTAGATGTTCTCATTAAAATAAGAAAAAAAAAATTTGGATTTAATAATTTAAACTGTGAGCGACACTAGCAAGTTTTCAGAAATCCTTTCTTAAATACCTTGAGATTAAAAGCCTAAAAGTTTATCAGCATCCGGCAACAAAATCACACAAAACCTCAAATGATCGTTTGTTTGTATTAGGATCAAAGGCTCTCCGATTAGGATCAGGTGGCTGCTATTCTGGGGCTTCACAACAACAGAATAAAAGATGGCTTCTGCCCTCAAGCACTTAAAAAATTAATGTTAAAATCCAAAACATAGACATATCTTTATTCTTGCTCATGAAAAAGACAGACTTGAAGGGGAGAATAGTATATGAGAAACTGTAATGATCCAAAGTTAGACCTAGTCCTCTGGTAGTAAAAGGAAATATTTTTTATGTTGACCCTTGAACTAGTCTAGACTATCTTTCAGAAGTAAAAACCAAATGTGCTGCCTTGTACTCTAACTTCACCTCCCATGTCTTCTGCAGTCATGTTTGCTGGATCTAAAAGTCATGTGGATGAAGGAAGCAGCAAGTGCAAAGGTCAGTTTTTCAAGGGGAATGATTAAGGGACACACATTAACATATTTGCCAAAGCTCAAGTAAGATTCTTAGAACACAAATCATCAAAATACGATGGACTCATGAGATTCCTCATCAAGCCATAACACTTTTGTCAAAATGGCATTAACTATAAACACGTGCGTCTTGGTTTTTTTTTCTGTGTACAATAAATTATATTTTTTTTTCCCAGATACAATATAATAAAGAGTATTTGCAATATGGTTTTTACTTCAATCCTGTGAAGACTAAGGCATGTGCATAACTTTATGCACAGGTGGTAACACATTATTATTTATGTAAGTTATTCAATGGAGTACTTCCAAGACTGGAATCTCAGACATTTGATTCTCAGCCTCTTTTTTTCCCCCTTTCCTGGGTAGAAGCAGACTTATATGTGGAAATTTGCTATAACATATTCCATTATAATCCAATTTATTTTTATAGAAACTACCAACTATGAATCACAATTTCCTGCCTTTCCTAGTATAGTTGAAAGACACTTATGTGATAAAGCTTTTATGATTTTCTTATTAATAGTATTTTTGTAATGGAATATGCCTGACTTTATTACCATTAAAATGAGATCTCCTATGTTCCTGTTTTGACAAAGGCATGTGTCAGATGTTGCTAGGTACTATATGTAAAATAAAATAAAGCAAAGCTTAGCATTAAATCAGCTAAGAAGAGTCACTGGAATTGAATTCTCAAGACAGGAACCATTCTTCCTTTAATAAGACAGGTATCGTTAGCGTGCAAGAATGTCAAGACCAGCTACAGCACTTTTGTATACCAAAATACAAATTATTTTAGTTATGTTAGCATGGAGGCACTAAACTGGAGCCAGACTGTCTGTCTGTGGAGTTCTGTACCACACTGGTCCATCCACCAGAATGCCTCCTGCGAGACTAGGTAAAAATATCCTGGGAGGACCAATATTTAAATGTTTTGACCAAGAGGAAAGCAACTGGAATAAAGCCCCTAAAGCTCAGTGTCCATTAGTGGAAGAAATCAAGTTAATATTCTCTTGGAAGGTCTGATTTCAGCACAAAATGTTAAAAGTAATTTACTTTCATGAAAAAATAATACAAACATAGCAAATGAGTTTTTATAAAATCTCAGAAAACAAACAGATAAATAGACTGTCAGATAGATTCATTATGACAAGAATTTGTGTTCTTGAAGTCTTAAAAATAAGCAAGAAATAAAGCAAAATATATGGTGTCAAAGTTTTTCTGTTTAACAACTGGACAATCACAGAGTGAGGAATAAAAAGCTTCTGAACCCTTTCCAGAGGTAATGTGGCCTCTGGATAACTTTCTGTCATTGACAGTACTATCAAAAATATCCAAATGTGATCATCAATTGTGGATTTGTTTTGATTTCACTTAGAAATCACATTCTCCCCCTTCTAAGGTCACAAGAGATTTTAATTCTTTTTTAACCAATGACACCTTGAGTCATGGCATTTATCTGGGCATCCTTGCCCTCTGGATTGACCTGGGAGAAATGCTTAGAGGCAGACAAAACTCCAGCTTAATCAGCCTTAAATCAACAAGACTAACTGGAATGCAATGGAACAGAGAATACACACTGTTCACAGGGAATAAGAATGTATTTTATAAACTTTTAACAGATGATGACATCTCCTAACATATGTTCTGTCACATCAACAAAGCCTCACTTAAGAGCTTAGCATTGTAGAAAACTATATCTGCCAACTGGGGCTCAGCTGCAAAAACTATCATCAGCCACACAAGTCATAATATATAACAGCTCAAATGCTGTTCATAATTTGCTGCTGCAGTAGATAATTAAAAATAGAAATGTACTAGGTTTATGCTGGATGAAGCAGATGAGGAAATGAGCTGACAATGAGAGGTACTCTTACTGCTGGGAAGCAGCACAGTTTCCCTCAAGGCTAACAGAGGTGTAACATAGTGTAGATTTTGGTCTCTTTTTATGTTAGCTCTGACTAGCCCAATAAAACAACTACTACATCAAAAGTCAGACAGAAACACTCACAGGTAGAAAACAGCCAGCCACAGAATATTCTTCCAGGTGAAGTTGAATATTTTAAATATCAAAGTGATTCACTGAACAACATCTGGTCAATTCTCTCCCACTCCAGTGGCGTTCACAGTTATATTCTACTGGTACCCTGATAAGAAGAAGCAATTTGCCCTGTGTTTTAAATGAGATCCTACAGCGGCATCCAGCAAGTTAAATCTTTCACTGACTTCCTAATTGTTAAAATGGTTATTGTAACAACCCTATTTGATTCTGAAATAAAATAATTACCACACCGTGCAAAGTGCTAGGCAAGTGTATACCAAAGGGAGTGTCTATTCTCAGCTTCAGAAATCCTCAGGTATACAACCGAAATCTGTTGATTCCCTCATTGTCTGAAACTTCCCAGTCCTTTTTCCTACATCCTTCTAGAGAGCATGGAACAGAAACTCTCTTTGGAGTGTGTCAGTTTTTCTTCATCAGCCACCAAATATGGTTATTAAGATGAGATGTATTCTCTTCCTCCACTGAGGAATCTGTGTGTATTCTCTGTTCCATTGCATTCTAGTTGTTCTTGCTGATTTAAGGCTGATTGATCTGGAGTTTTGTTTACCTCTGAGCATTCTCTTGACAAATACATGACCCAGGCCTTCTCACATAATCTCTGCCAACAAATGCCCCCATTGCTTATGGGAGTGTTGGTTTGCATTTCCTTTGTCTCTTTTACTCCAACTACTTGCTAAACTGTAGATATCTTTTGAAAGAGAAACTTTGTCTCCTGGTACTGCCGCAGCTCTGAAGTGCTCCTGCATTCATATATTGGTCTGTCCACTGAGCTGTAGCAGTGTGGCTCATCCACTTCCACATGCTCTACCTCCCCTCACTGAATTCCCTGCACAGCCTGAATTGCAGCAAAGAGAGATTAAAAGATTAACTTATAAATGGTTTTCTTTTGCCTGGTTACTATAGGAAATGGGGTAAAGAGTCAGCAGAAAAAGCAAATGAAAGTTTACATGTCAAGGAGCAGACAGGAAAGAAATGGAGGTGAATATCCTTGCCTGTCTGTACATTTACACTAGCTCTAAAGCCAGCACTTCACTCCTTGAAAGTATAAAGTTAGCACACAGTATAAGAAGATGCCTTCTCGTTCACCTTGAAGACTCACTAATCTCATTTAGAATATTTAAATATAGCAGAAGGAGAAAATGCTGCTTTTCCTGTGAGGTAGGGGTTTTTTGGTGGGTTTTTTTTTTTTGTGTGTTTATTTCTTATTTGGGATTAATCTGATTGTGTTATACAAAATGGGCTTACAAAATACATATGGAAGAACAGAGTGTGCACAGATGAGCATCTATATGATATTAGTTGCCTTTTTTTAAAAAAATCAGAGAGCAAATCCCTTCTCCCAAGTCTAACCTCTTAGGCACTTAGGCTCAGACACATCCTATCTGAAGTTTAGGCAACACTTCACTGACATGCAAAAGTTGACATCTACTCATGATAAGCTCTCCCTGAATTCCCTTTCCTACTGCTCTAGCTTCCTTGCAGTCAACAATGTATATTTGAGTTTCATTGGTAATCACTCACTACCTTCTCAACAACTTCTCTATAAATATGGCAAAGGTAGTCACTGCAGGAAGGAAAAAGTCTACTACTTTTATTTTACAGTGTCTGGAAATGAACAGAGTTTCCTGAACTTCTGTGAATGCCACCTAATGGTACCAAAGCCAAAAGATTTTACTTAAGAATTCCCCTCCTTTTGTTTCGTTGTTTATGACGTTTGTTTACTGATTCTGATCTTAGCAGTACACCTACATTAGTTTGTCCTTGAGGTACCCCTGGCATGTACAAGTCAACTTTACCTGCTGTCAGTACTACTGGCCATTACTGTTTCTAAGGACTCTGTATGGAGAGTCAATTTTAGCAGCAGATGTGTTCTTAAAGAACAGTGGTACTGGGTTTATTTCAAATATCTCTACTCATAACAAAGTGGAAAACCAAGAGGAATTACATTTCTGTTGCTGTCTTCAGGACAGTTTTCAAAGTTATCCACAGATGTCTGTGACCTACAAAATGTGCTCTGATTTTTAAAACTTTGTTATTGAAGTTGATTTAGACTTTATTGATATATTATGTGAGATAGTACATGAGATGTAAAACACCCTAAGGGTACAATCAAAAAAGGATGAAAGGAATGACAGCATCACTGGGGCAATTCAGCAAGTTCTGTGGCAGTCCATGGGCTACACTCAAAGGGATATAATTGCTCATAAATGTTCATATTCAGATAGGTTTCTGTCTTGTTTTAATAACTACAAGATAGAAATAGTTCTGACAAAGTCAGTGTTGTTAGAGTGTTTGAAAAGCAGCAGGAGTTTTTGACAAGAGTACTGGAATGTGCACTGATTTGGCACTGTGAAGCTGCAAAACAAGCAAGGCTGTTTTTTACAAGACATGAATAACTACTCTTATCTTAGCATTCCAGAAATTCAGATTTTTGTCTTGGCGTATCGGTTTTCCTGTTAGTTTTCTCTTTTAATAACCACAAAAAGCTGTCTCAAAATACAGAGGACTGGCTCATCCATGGTTATAATCCACAGGTTCTGGTTGTGGACATTTCTAACCCACTAGCTGGGGAGGTGGGTGTGGAAAGCATTTCTCTGATATACCATTTTCCACATCCTTTTTTCAACTATCTGATTCTGTCTAGGATAAAGAGGCAGGAACATTATGCTAAATGAGCCTTTCATCTGACATAGTGTGGACATTGTTACCTAGTTAAAAAGTAAAAACCTTTGTATTAATTACACTTAAATGACACAACACCTCATAAACCTACATCCATGTGTGGACATATCAACATTCTCCTTGTCTATTTTCTTCCCTTCCACACATTTGCCCTAATTTTTTGTTTTAGCCTTCATTCTGTTCCTACTGCTGTGCACTGGTCTTCCCAATAGTCCCTTCTTCCCTTGCCCAAGCACCGTTTCCTGGGCTCCCATCACCAGCCCAGTGGGGCTTGCTGCTCATTCAGCAGGGGAGCTCCTGCGCCTGCAGGCTGCAGCTGCCTCTCTCTGCCTCTCTTGCTCTTCCTTCTACCCTCCTGCTCACTGCTCTGTGACCTGAGCTCCTTTTGGATTTCATCAGAGTGGAGAGGATGCATACAACTGTCTCCCTGAGAGACAGATTCACTCCCCAGCATTACTCACCCCAAAGCCAGCCAAAAGAACAAAAGATTCAATGAAAAACCCGGGGAGTCAAAGACTAACATCTGCAGCTGATGTTGAAATAGGTCAGTCACTTATTCATCCTGATTCATCAATTTCTCCATAAATTCACCCATTGCTCCAGTTTATTTCTTCCTCTACGCATCCAGATGCTGTCAGTTATTTCCACTTGCTCACTACATATATTATCTCCCTGCAACACCTCTTCCAGTGTACCTCAGGAACCTCATCCTTGCTCCTCTATAAACTCTCCCTTATTTGCAGCATCTGCTTCAGCTCTGCCTCACATATTGTGCTTGTGGCCTGTGTCTCACTTCTCTCCTTGACTTCTTCGCATTAACCCTCTGAAACGGGGTTTAGTGTACACTTTCCTTCTAACTTCACCCAAGCCACGATGAGCATGGAAGGTGAAAGACATGTACACGTGCAGGCCAGATAGCTCTATTACAGCGAGTGGATGCAGAATTCACAGCTCACGTACCTTGCCATACTTCTGTGCATAGGATCCTGTAAGCAGCGAGTGAAAAACTATGATTGTTTCATCCAAATCCCAAACAAATACACGCTGAAAACAGAAGTGGAGATATTGTTAAACAAACAACATCAAAGTCCCACCACCATCCCACCCAGGGAGACTAAAAGTCAGATGAGTCCTAAAGTTTTTCCAATCACTTAACTGAACAGATTTTCTCTGAAAATCATCATAAACAGTGTATTATGCATGGTAAAAAGTCAGAAAAGGAGTAACTTTTGAACTCTTGTTTGCCTCTAAAAAACTTTTCTAAAAAGGCTTATAACACAGATTTTGGAAACAGGATGGGGGTCAAACATAATCATTAATTTAAGGATAAACAGTACTCTGAGATACTCCTCTGCAAGTCATATTGATTCAAGGTTCTCTGTGCAGCTAAAATTAAATCTTGGTCAAAAGTGCTATATGCCCCATGTAATGTCATCCAGAACCTAAATACTATTGTAGGATAAAACAGATTATTCTAACTCAAAAAGGAAAAAAAAAAAGGAAATAAACTTTTTATATTGATAAAGGGCTCATTTTTCCTGGTAAACTATAAAAGATATGCACATACACACACACATACAGAGAGTACTCCTCTTCCTCTAGCCTCCTCCTGTCACTGCAAGGCAGTGCATTGCTAACACAGGAGCAATAAGACTCCTTATTAATAATTACTCTGTTGCTAAGAGGTCTCCCATGTTTTAAATTGTCACCCCATATATTAGGCAGATATATTTCTTCACTGATCTTGTACATACTTAAGTACAGCCATAACTTCACTGATGTAAGCTGCCTCATTGAAATCCACTGACATGTAAGTGCAAGGCCAAACCTTTGCCTAAGTAATTGAAAGCCTGTAGCCAGATGACTCTGTGTATTTACTCTGCATTCACAGATAAATATAATTAAATTGAGCAATATTTTTGAGATTTCTAATTTGAAAATCTAAATTTGACAATTTTGAATACAGAAGTATCAGAATTTTGTTATTCTATCGCATGAGAGAGACAATCTTAGAGCTAAAAAGTGCAAGGCTGAATTGCATTTACTTTTCTGCCTAACTTTGTCATAAAGAATCGTAATGTCTCACTTTACACTTATGTTAAAACTGCAACTGTCAGTGAGACTGACCCCATGATGTTTTCTAAAATGCCTTAAGTTATTTCCAAGGCTGTATTTTCAGAATTTACTTTTCATTGTAAGAAACTTCTACATTGTTATTCATCAATTACTGCAGGCATACCTCCAAGTCACTGTCCGGAGGTGGTGATGGATTATTCTTCCGCCCTCTGCCCCGGGACTTTGACCCAGAGCTCCTACATGTTCTCTCATCAAGATCTTTGATTGGCGTGGAGGGGCTCTGCACTGTGTCAAACTCCCCTGTAGAGTCAAACATTCATGGCAAAATTAGTGAGGAATTTTATAATATGAAACTTTTTTTTTCCTTTTTTTCTTCTCATAGCTAGACATGTTTGTATGCAAAGCAAACCACAAGATGCTTCTAAAAAAGTTGACAAAATAAGAATGAAAACAGAGTTTGTCTTATGTAGACAGAATCTGCAGATACCACATGCGCTTCTGACTTTACCAAGTAAATATTATAAATTTTCACAGCATAAAAGAAAGATTAAAATGACACATGTGCATGTGCAGGCAAATACACAAATATACATGAGCACATGCAAAATATTGACAGATCCAAAGAGGATGTATTTTAAAAGTCACACTAATGACTTCTCAAAACATGAAGTGCCTTTTACTTCAAGTAGTTAATTTTCTGTGTTTGGAGTTCAGTGAGACTTCTTTCCAAGCCGTGTGCTACTTTTACCAGAAGACTCTTTGGCATGCATCCATGCACCAGAAGAGCCAGTCAGCTTCCTGCTTCATCTTCTCCTCCCATGTCACCCACTCTTTAGTTGAGTTCACATGCTGCTTTTTTTCACCTTAACTCTGCCCATAAATTCGCACATGAAAGTCATAATACTAAAGGAAACATTCCAGTTACTATGAGAAAGAGGGTGAAGTCATACTTTTTATATTCTGATCATCTGACTCTAAATATCAACTATTGTCTGCTGTCAGAGAGAAGATGTGTGAGAAGGACCTGTGACCTAGCATGGCATAATTGCTCTTAACACCCAGGCCTATTCCTGACTTACCCGTTTAATCTACTTTCTCATTGCTGGTAACAAAGGGCTTTAGAAGTGATCATAAACCAGTAGTTATGTAAGACAGACAGACTGTATGGAACTTCCACTTACAAAGTACTTTCATACCACAAGCCTGTAAATGGAAAACATCTTTTTCTTGATAACACACTACCTTCAGCACCCTTTCAAAAATTCTAGCAATAAATGCTATCTGGCTAGGTTCCCAAGTGTGAAATGGCATAAATTCTCTTCCATCATCTATCTGATTAGCAATTTGATTTTTCTCCAATAAGAAAAGGATATAGATCAAAGCTGACAACTGCTACAGAGCCTGATTCAAGGGATTCTTTGTGCTGCTTGTAATTGTATGTTTCTGGGTCACTTTGGAAGTACTTGTTAAAAGTCCTCATGATGGCACATCTGCTGAATAAACTAACACTTGGTACAAACATTTCCCAATGATGCATCTGATTTTGAAATGGAATCTGAACAATATTGATTTTACAAAGGAGCATCACTGAGGTCACCAAAGTTCTCCAAGAAACAGAGAAAGTGGCCAGCAGATCAACGCAAGTGACTTTTTATGCTCTGTTCTGAACATGCAAGACCACATCTAGAAAAAAATCTAATTTCAGATCACCAAATACAAGAGAGATATTAACAAACTTAAGCTAGCCCAGGTGAAGACCACCAAGACAGTTCAGTGGCTAAGCACACAGAAGGAATGGCTTCATGATTCTTCACAGAGGTATACAGAGAAAGGACAAGAAGCAGCAGACAGAAATAAGAACACTTCACTGTGAGAGTGGTCAAGCTCTGGGACAGGTGCCCAGATACTGTGTATTCTCCATCCATGTGGATACTCAAAATTCAGTTAGACACAGCCCTGGGCAATATGATCTAAGTTGGCTCATCCATAAGCAGGTTGGAGCAAAAGACTCACATTGATCCCTTTCAATGTGACTGATTTAATGTTCATGGAGACATTCACCTCATTCTCCCTCCAAAACAAAGAAGAAAACAAAGTCTAGCAGGCCCTAAGAAGTAAAAACAGATTGAAGCCTCAATTAAGAGTCCATATGTAAAGTAACACAATAGTTAAATTCTTAATGTCTTCCATCATTTATTTACACTTTGAAGTGAACCCCATACAGAAGATTATTAAAATAAATACACTACGAAGATATATTTATATATCTTGAGTAGAAAAATACTGTTGTGTTTCTTGGAAGAATAAGATTTAAGCCCATAATGTCACATTCCTGAATGGGAGCTCTAGACATTGTGAGGAAAGAATTCAAGATTCAAGGAAGTTAGTTCCCAAATCTGTTGATTAGGACATTTACCTGGAGAGAGGCATATCTAGCTTCCACTGCTTTCTCCAGAGCATGTTGGTTTATTTGACTGAATGAATAATATTTAGCGAGTATAAAGACATATTTTAATGACCAAGAATCCGCAACCTTGTATCCTCAAGTAGAAAGTGATGAATCCTGAAATAAATCTGTCTCACTTCCTGGGAAAGTACTCTAATTATTCTGCTATCATCTGGAAGACAAAATTACTTTTCTCACTAACTACGTGATAACTAGCTCAATGTCACAAAACCAATGTGCTTCTCTGCTTATGTGGAACTAAGTCAAAATTTCAGGCAGTAGCTAAGAAGAGATTTTCAAAATTGAGAATTTATTCCAGATATCATTTTAGGTAAGTCTGTCCTGATTTGGATAAGGATCATATGCATTCTACAGTAGTTTTTCTTCAGCTAAAACTCTTATTTGCCAAGATATAGCTATGAATAAAGTCCCTATGCTGTTTTCAGTTTGTCCCTACAGAAGAGAGAGAGATCTTGTCAACTAATAGTTTCTATTCCCAGCACAGTGTTGATGTCAGTAAGGACATTGTAGGCAGTGAAGAGATCAGTGAGGTCACATTATCTTAGTTCTTTCTCCATAAGAATGGCCAAACATACTTTGATAAATGTATAAATGTACAAAAGGATGTTTCACAACCAGAATCCTGATGCAAAAAAACCTACACTGACTTCAAAAGAAGTTTTGAGTGAGTATGCAAGAGTTTTGTATGAAAATGTAATTCCCTGTATTTTTCTGATGGGGTGGCAAAATGTCCAAAAAAACTTCAGAAATGAAATGACAAAAAAATAAATCAGTGAAAAAGATTTACATTCTTAGCACAGAAGTCTTCATATTTATAATATTTCAACATTTTACAACAAAGTCAAGACTCATTTCTACAGTAATGTATTTAAACATCTGTTCTCAATGACTGTGTTTACTCTAATCTACCAAAAAAAAAAGAAAAAGCCCTGTTCTAAATCTTCTCTGAAAGTATCTAACAACTGAAGTAAATAACTTACATTTTCATTTAGCATTAGCCATTACCAGTTGCCCTGGGCCTCTGCTTAGGTCAGTGCTGTACATGATTGTGTAATTATCCATTAATCAGTACTGTGACTAATCACTGTACCTTGTAAGTTCTAGATATTTAAAGCCAACTTTATTTCATTACACTAATCTCTAAATCAGAATGAGCAGCTGTCTCTTACTTGAATGCAAGGTATGCATCTATTTTAGAACGGCAGAAGTCAGTAGTGCATGTTTTTTTTTGAACAACTGTAGGCTTAATTGCTTGATTTGCTTTTTACCAACAGTAGGCTAAAGAAGTAATTGTATTTTCTTGTCCTACATTTGTTTTGAAAACAAGATCAATGCTGACAAAAGGAAAACTTATTAAAAATTCAGACATGTACCATAAAAGAATATGAGACATTCTAGTACCAAAGAGTACCAAAAACCTGATACTCATGAAGAGTTTCTTCTGGAGCTTATATTAGTCATTTTTATTGCAATGTTTGAAATTTTTTAGCTTTTTCAATATTCAACACAAGCCTAATAAATATACCTCATAGCCTCTCCCGCTGGAACTATGAGCAGCATCAGAGTTCCAATAAAGCAAGAGGAAAATGTTAAAACCAGAACGCAGAACAACCACTTTATCACAGATGTTCATACACATACTCATACAATGATTCATGTCCAGCATGAAGCCTTCCATATTGTAGAGACCTTGTAGCTCCAGTCAGAGGACAGGAAGCTACAGAACCATGGTTACAAAAGGAGGTAGTCTTTAATTTCCAGAACATAGTTTCCTGTCTGTAGTTTTACATGAACATCCATTCATCCCTGTTAAAACACAGTTGTATCACTTAACCAAGACAAATAGATCTTTGTGCTGTTCTTCATAATGCCATCTGCCAGAGAAGCTGCAAAGGATCAATTCCCTGGGAGTACCAAATTAAGAGAGACTAAGTTCTGCTGCATCTCAGTGACCAGACTAGAGTTCATATCATATGATATCACCTTTCCTAACTTTCAACATATAACGGTGAGATGCCTAAACATGAAGCTTTTACCCAGGCTCCTGACAGACCTGCATCTTCTGTTAGAATTTTATCCACTTCAGATTAAATGTACTCACGTATTCATCATTATATATTCAAATGTACTCGTGTTCCAAGGCAGAATCCCTTAAGGATTTTCCTGATATTGCAATATAAGAGGAAGTGCCCCTGGAGATACTTTTTTGTCTCACATATACTCCGTACATTTTGAAAAATCTTAATGTAGGGTAGGCACAATGCAAACACAGAAGTCCGTGTGTAAGGAGCCGAGCTTTACACAGAGGGTTGGGTGGATGAATTTTTGAGCTCCTTCATACTGTTCTTATGGATTGACTTCTGATACATACACTTAGCAGAAAGAGCAGCCAGAAGATGGCTTCAACATTACAACCCTTTTTTTTTTTTTCACCCCAGCTTGTATTATTGGTTGAGAGAGTAAAGTTTATTTCAGTTTTCATCTCCTTCTCTTTAACTCGGTCAATAAATAAAGCTGTAACTGATATTAACTCTTGATCTGATAGGGCTTTTTTAAGGAAAACAAGAAGTCCTGTTATGTGTGGAGAGTGCTAGAGGCTTTGATTAGTTACTTGAATTAATAGCTAGCAGAGATGGCAGAAGAGTGAAGTGCATCACTGTGATTAATCTTAGGCTTTAGCTGGAGTAAGTCTTAAGGACCAAGCAATAGAGGTCTGTTAGATGGCAAGTGAACACAGTGAGTGCTGAAGCTCTGCAGATCTACCATATCTGAAGTGATCTCCAAGACACTATACCTCACTGATGGGAATTTATTTTTACAGTGACACAGAAGTGCACAGGCATGTCATTTATCTGCAAAGTGGGTGTCACACTCTCAGCACAGGGTCGCATGATCAATGCAACACTTCACAGAAATAAGGAGTGTGTGGGCAGATTTTTAAGTTCATACACACAACCTGCTTAACAGGAAAACAAGCTCATATCCTTAAACACACAACACAAAAAAGAAAAATCCTTTCTGTTTTGTAAATGTAAAGCCTTCAATATTTTTTCAACAGGTTCAATGTGAGATGTTTTTCTTTTATCAGTACTGTTCAATACTGAGTTTGTACTACACAGTAGATTTATACAGCATTTCTAGGAAACACAAGAGAAAGACAATTTGGAAAACATTTGTCTGATTTTCTCACATGGAAATATGGAGGAATGACAAAGGAATAAGAAGAAGCACACAGAACATACAAAATTATCAAAACATCAGCTGTGAGTACTCTTCTCACTCTCTTAACAATATTTTACGTATGATTTGTGTCTGCAACTCTTGAAATGTCACTTGAATTCAAGTTATGTCTTAGCTTTTTCTTCCTAAAATTGTATTCTGAGACTGCTGAATAATGTTTCACTCTTTCATCAAAAATCAAGGGACTGTGTATCTCTTGATATCCGTTCCATACCATAGAACAAGCGCATGCGTGCACACGCATGTGCATGCACACAGATATTAAAAAAAAATCAGCCTATGGAAAACACCTGGCAATGAAAAATTCCACCTTATACGATTAAAATTCCAACATTTTTAGTAAATTTAAGAAGCTTATATGAAGCATGAGGCCTTGCTTATACTTTTCTACAACAGTATTACCCTTCTTTGGTAAAAAGTCATTATTCTAATATTTCGTACTATACTTTTCATTGGGATGTTGCATTTGTTACAGTGAGAATCAGGAAGATTTATGCAATGAGTTTCTTTTGTGACTAAAGACCATTTCCTCCCTATTCAGACTGTAATCCAACCCCAGTTTGCTAGTCTTTTTATAAATGTTCACAGTCTGTGAGTAAGGCAGACAATACCCACGCTACATGAGTGAAGCCAGTGTCTCTGGAAGAGACTAGTATAGCAACAATGAACCAGGCAGCTGGCAATTGATAACCTATCCCATAGATGCTATGCACAGCCTTAGCAGGCTACTTAGGTTATGAATATATGAGATAATACTGAACTAGACCTTTAAGAACTTCCTATATGATAGAAACAATACAGGAAAGTGAGCTTGAAAAAGCAGGTTTGTTTTTCACCCTGTAAGGATACTACACTCATCTGACAATGGCTGCAAATTCCAAAAACAGACCTCCAAGATCTTCATAACTCTGCATTATAGTATGCATCACTTCAAACACATAGTTGTAACTTTACTGTAGTCTCATTTATATTAAATGATAGAAAATACATTGGTGAGATGTTCAGGAACTTAGGGCAGCAGCACAAAAAAATATAGTAGCATAAAAAAATGAAGAAATCCACATTAATATTTGTGTTTACAGAACCATAGAATGCAGCAGGTAAGTGACTGTGAACTGGTTTATAACAATAATTAGAAAAACTGAAGAGCTGCCATTAACCAGAAGCAGTGCCCTAAGAATAGATCTGTACAACAAAAATCCTGTGTTGATGTGAATGTGCACACGGGGGCAGAGTTGGGTAGGCAAACTGAGTCTCCTGAGAACTTCTTTTTGCAACTTCAACTGCTCTAGGCTATTTATTTTACAGAGACTTGTGCTAATATCTGTTTGCTCTATTCTTAGTTACCTAAATTAGTGAGATAGCAACCACAACTTGAATGCATTTGAACAAAGCCCACATACTCTTGCTAGCATGACTGCAGCATAAATAAATGAACTACAGTATCTTGTTTTAAATTGTTTACAGCAGTACTTCAGAACATATAGCTGGACACAGGAATTAATACTGACAGTAATAGGCGAGCTCATTGAATTTTGGTACTACAAGGTCCCTACCAGACTCTTGTTAAGGCTTAGTCTGCAAAGATCTCTATTTAACTCACAAACCAGACAGGTTTCCTATCTAAACAACAAACAAAAAGCTTAATTTGGTTGGTTTGCATGATAAAATTTTCTGAAAAACTTGAGCTTAAAATGTCAATATTCAAACCAAGTGGATACAGAAATCTTTTCTTTATACAAATACAGTATAAAATACAAAAATTGTTTTCACCTGAATGTAGATCTGTACCTGGTTGACTAGTCAGGCCAGGGAGAGAGTCTTGTAACTGGTAAGTTGATGACGATGAAGAAGTGCCATCACCTGTGTTGTTTGAGGTCATATATGCACCATATGTTGATGTCGAGTAATACTGTGCATATTGATTTTGGCCAAAAGCTGTGTATGATGGATAATCCTAAAACAGCAAAGGCAGCAGAGTACTTAATTAAATAGGGTAACAAGTGATTTTTCCATTAAGCTTGTCTAAGTCTGCAACTGTGTGACTTTTGCAAAAGTTCTAGGAGTCTACTTTTTTGTTTGTTTTTCTTTAAGGATTTTTTTTTTTTTTTACTTTAGGTATATTTACTAAAAGACTACAGGAACATCACTGAAGTATTTAAGTGCTAAAAGGTGTGACTAGGCTTCCACCGGGATTTTGATTGCTTTCCATGGAAAATAGCATTGAACTACCGCAGTTCTAATTCAACATTATAGGTCTAAATTAAAATAACATGCTATCATTGAAGTGATATAAATACTTTTGAAATTCACAGACCAAATGTTTTAATATTCATACCTGTTGTGAACTACTGAAGTTTGTAGAATTTGCAACAGAATTGTTTGCATAAATAGTGGACGATGGTGTAAAACTAGAACCTAAAATTAACAAATACAATTAACTGTGAGAACTTGCTTACAAATCAATAAAAAAATAAATATTATAATAAATATTATAAGGACAACTTTTATTTTCTATTTAAAGAATAAAATGTTACAATGAAACTTTAAAAGACATGAATTGCTACTTCCACACATACAGGCATACATTCCTCTTCATAATGTGCAAGGAAAGTATTAGCAGGAAGTCATTACACCATCCAAGAAAGTATTTTTCAATTTATTGTAGTGTCTTACCTCTCCTCAAATAGTGCTTTTTTCTTTTGCCTTAAGTTCTAATACTTTAGTGTATGTTCACTTATGAAACAAAAAAAAAAATATTCAAAGGATACTTTAAGATCCAGGTGTTGCTAATCAATCTGCAATGAGGCATGTCCTTGTTTTCAACATGTCAGATGATTCATATTATAGTTTGTTAATATTTAAAAGATTAACCGTTTTTATAAGAAGCTTAGAAAGTATTCAAATAAAACAGGTTATCAATGATCCAAGGGTAATAAGTTAATTAACAATAATTAATTAATTAAATAATAAATTATTAATAAGAAAAAATGGAAGAAGAAATATGAATTAAGAAGAAATGGTAAGAAATTATGTTCATCTAAAAACAAAAAAGTTTCAAAGGATGTCATACTCAGAAATTTAATACAGCCAACAAATCCTTCCAGTCCTAACGTGATTTCAGCTCGTGAAAAAATGAAGGTGCAAACCGAGACTGCATTGCATGAATATATAAGAAATTACAGATGACCCAAATGAATTCACGTATGCATGTCAGTACTGGAAAAAACCACTTAGCTTTAAATTTTAGAGACACACAGCTGACAATGATAAGCAAACTTGCTGGAGTTTACAAAAATTACTGGAAAGTACNAACTGTGTGACTTTTGCAAAAGTTCTAGGAGTCTACTTTTTTGTTTGTTTTTCTTTAAGGATTTTTTTTTTTTTTTACTTTAGGTATATTTACTAAAAGACTACAGGAACATCACTGAAGTATTTAAGTGCTAAAAGGTGTGACTAGGCTTCCACCGGGATTTTGATTGCTTTCCATGGAAAATAGCATTGAACTACCGCAGTTCTAATTCAACATTATAGGTCTAAATTAAAATAACATGCTATCATTGAAGTGATATAAATACTTTTGAAATTCACAGACCAAATGTTTTAATATTCATACCTGTTGTGAACTACTGAAGTTTGTAGAATTTGCAACAGAATTGTTTGCATAAATAGTGGACGATGGTGTAAAACTAGAACCTAAAATTAACAAATACAATTAACTGTGAGAACTTGCTTACAAATCAATAAAAAAATAAATATTATAATAAATATTATAAGGACAACTTTTATTTTCTATTTAAAGAATAAAATGTTACAATGAAACTTTAAAAGACATGAATTGCTACTTCCACACATACAGGCATACATTCCTCTTCATAATGTGCAAGGAAAGTATTAGCAGGAAGTCATTACACCATCCAAGAAAGTATTTTTCAATTTATTGTAGTGTCTTACCTCTCCTCAAATAGTGCTTTTTTCTTTTGCCTTAAGTTCTAATACTTTAGTGTATGTTCACTTATGAAACAAAAAAAAAAATATTCAAAGGATACTTTAAGATCCAGGTGTTGCTAATCAATCTGCAATGAGGCATGTCCTTGTTTTCAACATGTCAGATGATTCATATTATAGTTTGTTAATATTTAAAAGATTAACCGTTTTTATAAGAAGCTTAGAAAGTATTCAAATAAAACAGGTTATCAATGATCCAAGGGTAATAAGTTAATTATCAATAATTAATTAATTAAATAATAAATTATTAATAAGAAAAAATGGAAGAAGAAATATGAAATAAGAAGAAATGGTAAGAAATTATGTTCATCTAAAAACAAAAAAGTTTCAAAGGATGTCATACTCAGAAATTTAATACAGCCAACAAATCCTTCCAGTCCTAACGTGATTTCAGCTCGTGAAAAAATGAAGGTGCAAACCGAGACTGCATTGCATGAATATATAAGAAATTACAGATGACCCAAATGAATTCACGTATGCATGTCAGTACTGGAAAAAACCACTTAGCTTTAAATTTTAGAGACACACAGCTGACAATGATAAGCAAACTTGCTGGAGTTTACAAAAATTACTGGAAAGTACATCAAAACTATGAGAGAAACAGGAGCCATTGGCACTGGTGGGACCGGACGAGCCCTGACAGTGGTGGCTACTCACCTGGCATCTGGTAAGAGTAGGGTGTTTGGCCTGGCTGTGGGGTGGAAAACCCTGGGCTGTAACTGAGGCACCCGCTCTGCAGTGGTGATTGGGTCTGCGACAGCCCACTTTCCGTCTTGATGCCTGGCAACATTACACCCAAATCTGTATAAGAAATTAATTTTCAACTGATTCTTTAAAATATTTTCTTACAGTTGGGAAAAGAAAACAAAGTAGAAAAGAATGCAAAAATCATTCATGTCAGCATTGCTCTTACTTCCAGGTAAGGTGAAGTAATAAGAGTTCAAATACCGTAAGTGGGTAAGCTGTATGGCTGTCCGGTCTGTGAGTAGGCTGTATAGACTGCTGGTTGCTGCATTCCTGAATACTGGGTTTGTCCGGCATAGGCAGACATTGTTTGAGCTGCTGGTGTAGAAAGAATGTGTGGATAGGGCCTAAATATCAGGAAAAATAGCATTACTGTGGCAACAAATACTTTGTATGTTGATTCAAGCAATAAAGAAAAAGGTCTAAAGATGTCCAAAGGTAGTTTATTATTCTGCCAACTGTTCTTCCTCTGGGATTTATTCCATCCCCCACTAAAAGGGGCTGAAAACCACTCCATCTCACATTCCCCAGGGCATGATGAATATTTTATGCTGTCCCACCACTACAATTTAATTCTCCAGCTACTGTGTCCAGCTCTAGGTGGACTATGCCGCACCTATATGGATTTATATGGATTTGACCTCTTTCAGGCAAGATCAGCACACTTAAATCAGAAAAGCCCCCATGTTGTTTTAGATCCAGGGGAGGGAAACTCGGACCAGAAGAATAAAGGAAATACAGAGGTGAACATTAAAGCTATTACATTATGTCCACTGTGTATGGTTCTGCTTCAACAGACATCTAGTCTTTGTCTTAAGAGAGAGGTGGATTGTGTCCACTGAGAGCAGCATGAAAAATATTGATGACAATACTTTGGTAACCAGATGGGCTTTAAATGTTTGGAAAATATTGGCTAGGGAGATAGAATGGAAATAAAATTGGTCTTTTATTTATGAATACTGACTGGGATTTTATAGAGAGATTGAATAAAATCAAGTTTAAAAATTTTGCCCTCTAGAGTTGCAAAAACACACAGGGAAACATTTGTCTTGGATTGTTTTGTAAGTCAAATAAGACTTTATGGACTAAGAGTTGAATAAACAGTCTCTGCAGAATTACGCGAACTGAAACCTGGCCATTAAAAGCCATGACTAAATTTCAGATTGTAACTTTTTTTTTTCTTTCTAATTAGTTCATTACAGTTGGCAGCAGTTACTATCAGAAAAGGATTACTCATTAATTTAGATGCCAATGAATTATAACAGTAGATTTAAGATTCTATTAAATCTTATAATGTATTTGGTATGTGATAGAGTTTGCCAAAACGCGTTTTAAGTGGAATGAGAGCTCTTCTTAGTTCAGGCAACTAATTTCTGTATCAATAAATATTGGCTACCACACTATGAATGCAAATTTGTTAAAGAAGCGTGAAAAAAGCCTAATCAGCTATGGTTTCTCTGTATCTAAATCACACAGGTAGCTGTATCAAATACACAGACACAAATAGATGGCATACTGTAATCAAGCACCTTCATGCACAACACTGATCATATGACAAGTAAACTAATAGACCGCCAATGGCAGCAGCCTCATTAATATTTTCAATGCTTCTTCCTAAAGCTCCCACTCCTGGATTAGTGTGATTGTCCAGGAATCTCATTTTCCTCATAAAAAAAAAAAGAGAGAGAGAAAGACATTTTCTACTCCTAACAATACCCATTGACTTAAAAAAATAAGTTCAAAATGAGATTAAAGCGTAATCTCATTTATTTGATTTTTAAATTCTATGATACAGGAGGAGAGAGTGGTTCATGACAGTGGAATGCATGGAAGCACTTTGCAATGCTGGCACTGGGAGGGTCTGTGACAGGGTTACCACTCAGTACACATCTTGTACATGCAAGTGTGATTTCTAAAAATAAACTGCCTTCTTCAAAATATGTCTGTACACATTTCCAGCACTGTTAGGATGCTGATGTCTGAGAATGCAATAGTCCAATGTTTTCCTTCTGTTGTTTGTGAATATTCAGGAGTATTTCTTGTGCAGAGCAGGATCTTACTCTCTGCAGCCATGTGAGGAAAAAAAGTTGGACAGAGCTCTAACGGAGTCAGTACTGAGGCTTAAGTATTTTCCTTTCTCTCTGTTTCTTCTGCTGATGAAAACTTTTTTGCAACAAACCACAGAAATGCCTGCAGCCAAGGTCAATTCCCTATAAAGGACTAGAAGAGGTGCAGACACTAACTTGGAGGGATATATCTGTGGAGAGTACTGGTGCGCTGATCTTGGGCTGTAGCCACTACTTGTTATTACTGCAAAACAGAAAACAGGAGTACAGCAGTTAGATACATCATGACACTAATACAGCCAAACCATCTGAATACTAATGCTGCAACATTAGCAGAGAAGCTTATAGAAAAGAACAGCTTTTCAACAAATTAGATGTCACTTGGACTGCAATAATATAATTTAAAAAACCATCAAAACCCTAGTAATTCATCATTGTACAAAACTCTTTAGTTGACATGGTCATGTCATGGTTTTTCAGCTTGACTGACATGTTTCTGAGTATATTACAGAGGCATATATTTCGTACCTCATCTATCATCCACACATCATAGAACTTTAAAATTTGAAAGTTGTGTTAAAATTGGTAGCTAAAATGAATCTTCTGATTGAACATATGGTATTTTCAGGGACTGAAATAACATGTACATCCTTCTAAAGACTCACATTAACAAGTTTATTTCAATACTGAGCAAGAAAATACATTTTATATGGATGTAGTTAGTTTTTTTGCCAGTTTAGGTGACGGGAGATATTAGACTGACTACCAGAAAATGAATAGCATTCCTTACCAAGGGGCTGATTACAATGTACCCACTAGTAACAACATTTTCATTTCAAAAGTAAGCATAAATTATTATTATTATTATTATTATCTCTGGACTACTAACAGCTGCATTCTTCCAAGAAAGCTAACAGAACAGTAGTCATATCCCATTAAAATTTCATTCAGAAGCAGTGCTCACACTGGATTAATTCCAAGTGTTTGGAAGTTTCTCTTTCCTTTAGCCATCTGTCTTGACTAAGACAGATGTATTCCAAATATATGTACTCTAAAGTGTTGAACCAATCCCTTCAGAGCAAATCCATACTGGGCAAACATACAGAGTGTCTTTATTAGGCCATCTGCTGTTCATTCACTTTTCAAAAGATTAAAGTAGTACACAACGAAGCACTGGAATTTCTTTAGTCTAATCAATCATGGTTGTACTTCAAAGTGTACCCTCTTCCTGAGTTGTCCGTAATGGTAGTAGAAATGAACTTTCAGAATTATACAAGTGACAAATAGGTTTAGGTTCCTAACTATTTTATGAAACATGATATATTTCTACATTGAGATCTAATTAATGTCTTTCAGATCTATTGCTTTGAACATATTTAGAACTTCATAGTTTTAAAGCTAGTTTAAATGCATTTGAAACATGTAGGACTTAAAAGGAAAATACAGTAGAAGAAAAACAACTAGTTTATTTTTAAAATGTGCAGTTGAGTATGGCTTGAAAATAAAGAAGAATTGGATAAAAATTTCTGGAACATGTGCCTCTAGATTTCATCAAAGAGTCGCTGATTGAAAAGATATTGAGAGTTTACCTGTGACAGAAATCTCCTTAATTTAATTTTGTGTAGATATCCACTAGGTGTGTACACCGTCCTTCCCAGAGTTAAACAAACCATAGCTGTATATATCAACGTAAGCAGACCCCAGAACTCTAAAGGATGCTCTTTGTTATCTAAGGCTTGAAGAGTAATTAGTCTTCCCTGCTGTATCCTTATGACCTTTCTAAAGGCAAGCTAATGCCAACAGTGTGACCTTGGTGATTCTCAGGGCAAGGAACTTTCATGATACATTTTTGGCTTATTGGATTTTTTTGCCTGTCCTGCTCCACTTTTTGTCTGATAATTTGCTGGATGATAGCTCACTTGATTAGTCAGCTTGGTTAAAGTACATTTGTCATTCCACTATAACTGATGTAAACTACAAAAAAATTAACTGCTCCTTTAAGTAACTTGAGTTATCAAAACCTAATGTTTTCCAGCAAAAATGGTCTTGTCTGCTTTTGTATTCTTTCTGCATATACCTTGTCTTATAAATTCAGACAAGAATATAAAATGCTTTTGGAATGTATCTGATTTTAATTTTTTTCCCCCAGTGACGCTACCAGTTATAGGGAAGTGAGAGAAAAAGAAGGAAGTGCCCTATAACTTTCAAACTAAAAAGTGTTCCTTTCACTTTTTCTCTGGTAGCTTGTCCCATCGATTTCTGCAATACATTTTAAACTGAGATGTCTGAGAAATACAGGATGCAAGACCTACTTTAAGAGTACATTACAACAGTAGAGGCCTTCTATGCCTGTATCTCATAGATCAGACTGGTAATTCTAAGGCTTATCAAACTTAACTTTTAGTGCTGGATAGCCTCCTAAGTCTGCTTCTGAGGACTGTTGGCAACAGAGATGACAGAGGTAGGTTGTTATGGTTTCTGTGACTGTGTCACTTTATATAGCCATTTATATGAATGGGGCTAAACACTCTTATGTTGCTGAAATTGAATATAAAATCAAAACTGCTTCTTCTCTGAAAAAATTCAATATTACCATGACTTCACTACTTGAATTTACCAGAAGAATACTCTTCAGGACAGTTATAGGACATTTGATTTCTCCAATCCCGCTATAGCACTGAGAGCATATTCCAGACCCAACTAATGTTGATTCACGGAGGGGAGAAGAAGCTGACAGACAGCTCTTACCAATTACCCTGTAAGCTCAACTGGCCAAGGTGACTGTGGAGAATTTAAATGACCAAAAAGCTGATAGAGCCGATACCATGCTCTGATAGCATGTGTTGGGTTTAGTATACTAACACAGGCTAGTGTTTTGGATTGTTTCATTACACATCTGGAAAATTCTTTGCAAAGAGGTCAGGTTAAAAGGATCTCATTCAAATAACAAATCACAATGTCTACACAGAAAGGGCCCAAATGCAGTGGTATTGCCTATAACCTTCAGAAATTGTTTTCTATATCCTTTATGTGTGTAATAAATTCTAAGTAAGAAGGATGATGAGAACTTCAAATGTCTTTCTGTTAAAACTATAAACAGTTCTCAAATTAATCCAGTATTGTAAGCAATGTAAACACAGGAATGTATGCACTCACAGTACTGCAGCTGCAGCATATTTACAGAGTATGAAAATGCTTATTTCAAGGCTGTTCAGCTCTCCATGTCCTGTGAATGCCCACCTCAATGGGAAGCTGCTCCAGGACTACAAAGCTTCAATTTGAGTATGCTGACAATAATTACCAACTGTCATTCTTCAGAGGGCTACCAAGATGATTAGGTGACTGAATATTTCTCTTATGAAAAAAGGCTGCAAGACCTGGGGCTGTTTAGGCTGGAGAAGAGAAGACTGAGAGGGGACCTTAACAATGCTTACAAATATCTAAAGGACAAGTGTCTAGAGGGCAGATGTCTACAGGATGGGGCGAGTCTTTTTTTCTGTAGCACCAAGTGACAAGAAAAAGGGGTAACATGGACAAGCTGGAAGTTCCATTTAAACACAAGGAAAAACTTCTTTCCTGTGAAGGTGATGGAGCCCTGGCACAGGCTGCCCAGGGAGAGTGTGGAGTTTCTTTCTCTGGAGGCTTTCAAAACCCACTTGGACATGTTCTGTGCAACTCAATTGAGGTGAACCTGCCTTAGCAGGGAGTTGGACTGGATGATCTCTAGAGGTCCCTTCAACGCCTACCATTCTGTAATTCTGTAATTCTGTGAGGGAAAAAGAGAAGAAAGAGGGGTGTGCAATGTGACTCTCCACCTGGCTAACCCTTGCTAAGAGGCACAGTTTTTTCCCATGGCCAGCTCTGCAGAACAGAGCAACTGGACCCTGAGTATGAGCTGCAACATTTGAACTGCAGTTCTGAGCAGAAGCTTGGCCAAAGGCCCAGGCAAGACCACTGTAGCAATTGTCACTCTAAATTCAAGAGATCTATGTGCTTTATTTTTCAACTTTTCAATCACAGAATCACAGAATCTCAAGGGTTAGAAGGCAACCTGAAAGATCATCCAGTCCAACCCTCCTGCCAGAGCAGGACCATCTAGAGTAGATCACACAGGAACTCATCCAGGTAGGTTTTAATGCCTCCAGAGAAGGAGACTCAACAACCCATCTGTGCATTTGGAACCTCTTATGTTCCAGCTTGTACCCATTGCCTGTTGTTCTATTATTGGACATCATTGAGAAGAGCCTGGCTCATACTCCTGACATCCACTCTTTATGTATTTGTAAATATTAACGAGGTCACCTCCCAGTCTCTTCTTCTCCAAGCTAAAGAGCCCCAGCTCCCTCAGCCTTTCACCAGAAGGAGGATACTCCACTCCATCATCTTGGTAGCCCTGCGCTGAACTCTCTCCAGCTGATCCCTGTCCTTCTTGAACTGAGGGGCCCAGAACTGGATACAGTATTCCATATGTGGTCTCATGAGAGCAGAGTAGAGGGGGAGCAGAAACGCTCTTGACCTACTAACCACAGCCCTTCTGATACACCCCAGGATGCCATTGACTGTCTTGGGCACGAGGGCACATTTTTGACTCGTGGTCTTCCTGCTGTCCACCAGGACCCCCAGATCCCTTTCCTGTACACTACTCTCTAACAGTTCATTCCCCAGCCTGTACTGGTACACAAGGTTGTTCTTTCCCAGATGCAACACTCTACATTTGCCCTTGTTGTATTTCATTAGATTTCTCCCCGCTCAACTCCCCAGCCTGTCCAGGTCTCATTGAATGGCAGCACAGCCTTCTGGCGTGTCAGACATTGCCCCCAGTTTAGTATCATCAGCAAACTTGCTGACAGTGCCCTTTGTTACCTCATCAAGGTCATTAATGAACAGATTGAACAGTACTGGTCACAGCACAGACCCCTGCGGGACTCCATGACACAGGCCTCCAACTAGACCCTGCCCCTTTGATTACAACCCTCTGTCTTCTTCTCTTCAACCAGTTAACAATTCACCACACTACCTGATCCACCACACTTTCTCAGTTTTGCTGTGAGGATGTTGTGGGAGACAGTGTCAAATGCTCTACTGAAATCCAGATAAACCACATCCACTGCACTACCACCATCTATCCACCTGGTTACATCTTCATAAAAGGCTGTCAGGTTGGGACTTCTTCAATGAAATGTTGCCTTAGTCATGTTTTATGTATGGAAACCAACTCAGAGGTCTCAAATACATGCAGAAGCTGATAAAATTTCTACAACAACGAAGTCAAATATATGGTTGGACATGTCATAATCTGCAATCATTACTAGTAAAATTTTAGGATAGAGTAACAACAGTGAAAAAGTAAAGTTAATTTTTAATCAAAACTATTAATTTTTAATGGAACTTTTTAGACTTTAAGATGATGGTGTTCCTTTCAATATAATCATAATGAAGACAATGTTTTCACTTTTTCTAATCAGAAATAGCATATGCTTGCTTTACATCTCACAAAATACTTTTTTCAAGCACTGAATTTGTCACAAATACTTCTCTGAATAATGAACTTCAAAGTATATCTGCATGTGCTGATGTCTAAAAAAGTTCCAGAAATACACACTCAATTTTTAAAGCATTTTCATTACATAGAAACATGGTGATTTCCAAATACTTTAAAGAAGGCTTGACTACCTAAGCTTTAACAAATACTAGCATGGAGTAACTATTCCTGGCTTCAGTGACATTTCAGTCAGGCCATCACTGAATTAGTATTTTCAGATGTAAAATATTTTTGCCCTTCTATCCTTGTTAATATTAACTAATTCAGATAATGATTAGAAAGTAGATTGTCTGTACTTTTCCACAGTTCATTGCCTTTTAACAAAAATTAAATTTTTAAATTTAAATTTTAAAATTTAAAAATTTAAAATTAAAAATTAAAAAAAATTAATTTTAATGCTTAAAAATTGCATTTGTCTGAATTTTTTAAGAAGAAGTAACAGAAACTTTAAAGTAAACTATAGACTTCATTTTCATGGAAAGAAAGCAGCTTATGGCAATCTTGTCAGTGTTTAAACTAACACACTACTCATAAGTAAAAAGATTAGCATTGAAATACAACCCTTGAGACTTTAAATTTTATAATTTAGAATGGCTGTTACAATTACAATCCATTTTTTCTTCCTAAGATCATACAAGACTGATACTGCGAAAAAAATCAGTACAATGATAACATTCTTCCATTAAGATTTTTACATACAGTAATTGTCTCAGGCATTATCAAAGTTTCTTTAAGATCACAGCTCATGGAAATTGTAGATTTTCATAACTAAAATGAAAAAGCGTTTAATTTGTATTCTTATTATTATTTAAAATTATACTCTGCAGTAGATTTTAGAAGATTGCTTCCAGGCAGTGAAACATTAGTGAAGGCTATTAAATGCTATATTAAAGTGCATTTAACAATATGTGATCTTATTATGGCTTTACCTGACCCAGTAAAAGTGTCAAGTGATCCATCTCCAGTTGTTGTTGTTGTTTCACTGCTGTTCATGGGTTCTGTTTTCACTGCAAGAAGAGACACTACATAGAAGAATAAGTAGACATGAGATTTTACTTCTAATTTATATACTGGAGTCTTCACGCCAATCTCACTAGCAGTAGTCCAGCTAGAACAAGCATGCGATGCAAAAGCCTTGACTTTCACTCTAATTCCATATTGAGACAATCTACACTTGCTCTGTCTGGAACAGTCATGCATCTACATAGCTTTTTATCTGTGCATTCATCTATCTCGGTTTTAGCAATTGGAGCATATTCTGGGGAGATTTCAGCCTAAATCTAATTGAATCTAACAATTCCCTAAGAGTAGCAGAGAGGAAGGAAACATTAGCTGTCAAGGGATGTAGCACATAACAAAAATAGTTTTGCTTGACAAGTGAAACAATAATAATATGGTTTCATGCTCATATAGAAGCAAATTACTTTCACAGTGTAAGCATTCTGCCTTTCCCCTTCCCCTTTTACAGAGTCTGTGGGAGGCTTTTTGAGCTAAGACATCAGCAAGCAATTCTCCATAAATGAAGAAAGAGGGTTTCCTCCACCCCCTCCCCCCAAAGAATTAGAATAGGGTACAAACGACAGCCACAAAAAATCAGCTTCTACCTCAAAGGTTATCGAACGTTTTGAGTCCACTCTGAACTCAAATTCTTACAGATTATCATGCACTCTTACCATTCAAGCTACATCTGAAAGCACCACAGAGGTAATCTGGATTTTATTGTTTAACGTGTTACCTGAACAGACCATCTGGTATGGACTTTTTTTAATGGAATTTGAGAACCACCCTTCTAATTATTGTGGTAAAAAACAGCAGTACAGAATACGCTGCAGCTTTTATTCAGTGGTAGAAGCATGCAACATAGTATCACAATTGCTTTTGCAAAGGTCAGTTAGGAGTGTTTGTGAGCTTTTATCAGATACATATTAGCAACTTGCTTATAGATACTATGTGACTGGTCATTGCCAAGGGGCATAGAACAAAGAGGCAATGAGGACCTGCATGGGCCACTACTTTGGTCATACATCAGCTATCAAAATTGAAAGGATACAGACTAGAATTTGCAAAAAAGCCTTTGCTGTGACAGCCAGACTGTTAGAGCCCCCCACAGAAGGTCTAATATCAATAAAAGTAATTTTCTGCCAGCTAGTTTCCTGATGCCTCTGAGAGACATCAACTAAGCTGACAAAAACTTTCATCTGTTAACATCACTATATTCACGTTAGATTTGAGTTCAGCATCCCTCTTACATTCTGCAGAGGAAAAGGTAATGGCTGAGCCTAAAGAAGAGATTTGGTTTTCGCATGAGAAAAATATCCAGAACACCTATAGAATCATGCTGCTATTCCTCCTTGTGTCTGTGAGTATGAAAAGAAGCTCACTGGGAATTGCATAACTACCAGCACAGCTGCCAGTGATTGTCCCTGTGTGAGCTAGCCCTCCTACAATATCACACTTTCCAATCACACTGCTTAGTGAATCATACTTTAATAAGTCATATGGAATTCTGGAGATGTCTGCAACTGCACAAGTGATGGATGCTGAATTCAAAGGGATATCTGTTTAGATCAAATAGGAAACATTTGAGAAATTGGGATGTATTTGTCTCTGTCATAGGGAGAGTGTCATGCAGTGTCAACAATGCCCCAGTGCTAATCAAAGGAAATAGCATCTTCTTATATTATAATGTTGTTGTAATAATAGTAATTTATACAGTTGTCTCTTCCTATTTATCATGTAAGATTAAAATAATATTCGAATGTGTGCCTTTTAAATGCAAACTTTTCATTATTGTTTCTCTTTAATACATCTGCCACACCCATATATCTATCCTGCAAGCAGCAGGATATTAATTTAATATGAAATCATCAGGGAAGAATTTTAACCACATTTTTTCAAGCTGTTGTGTACTCCCTGTCATTTTACTAGCAATCACCTTTGCATTTAAATAAAAAATTGTGACAAAAATTACAAAAAATTAGCAGTCATTCATAAAAGTTTAAAGATCCTTTGTCACAAAATAATTGTCTTCATTGAACCTCAGGCATCAGTCATGTAAAACGTACTGTTGCCTGAAGCATGAGAAGTAATTAATTTATTTTATTTTCTGATTGCTATACACAGATGTCTACAGGTACTTCAGCAGGAGAATGAAAATCATATCAAGTTGGAAAGATCTATATTTTCCTCTCTGAAGATCTTTGGTCATATTTCACTTTATAAGTTGCATGTCTTTTCTCTGCATAGTGTATACATTTACCTGCATGAAAAAACTTACTTTTTAGTACTTTTCTCTCCTTCTGTTTGAGAAGTCTGCTATTGACCATACCAAGCTGCAAACCTATGTTCAGTATCGCATCTGGAAAAACACTCCAGTATGTGCCTAACAGTTTTATTTAAGAAAAACTTCAGAAGAAAAACTGAAATGTTTACTTTAGAATTGTGTCTAGTTCTGGTTAATGCCAGCTGCAGTGCACTTCCATTAGTACCAACAGTCACCATCTTTTTCTCTCCCTTGTCAAGCAGAAAAGGATCTAAACCAAAAGAAACTCTCATGTACTTAACTTGAGGAAAAACATCATATTGGCAGAGTGTTTTGTTGAAAAACACATGTGGAAAGCATTTTTATATGTGCTTGATTTTAAACAGTTCTACTTTGTTCCATTCAGATTTTATCACAGTAAGGAATTCACCAAGGTATTTTCTCAGTGTAGCTAGACATCTAGACTATTACCTTTCTTTCTTTATGTTGCATGTCATTAAACCAAAAGAAGAAAAACCAGAAAGCTAACTAAAAAAAAAAAAAAAAACCACAAACAAAACCAAAATTCTAGTATCAGATCAAAAACCTAAGAACATTTAAAGCTGAAATAAAAATAAAAGCTGTCACCAATTAAAACCACAGAATCATCACTGTTTGCCACATGTGAAATAAAGTGTGGTTCTGATACTAAAATGGCAAAGGCTTTAGACATAATGCAAAGACTAAAAGTTTGAAGAAGTATCTTGGATGAGTACTTTGAAGACTGTATATTTAATATTCTATTTTTTAAAGTGGAGATTAGTTGGTTAGTCTTTTTAGCATACTGAAAGAGTAAAAGTAAAACGAAAAGCAATCTCTAGCTGGAAATGTATTTGTGTGTTGCTAACTGTGAAGACTGCACATGCTAACAGAAGTAGTTGCTGTCTTCTAGGAAAACAAGGCTGAGGGGAGAGCTAATTGCTGCCTGCAACTATCTAATAGGAAGGTGCAACGATGACAGAGAAGAAAAAGCATGCTCTTCTCAAAAGATGCCCTTTGAAACGACCACAAGCACAAGCTTCAGCAAGGGAAAAATTCAACTGTAAGATGAAAATTCTTTGCCATGAGAGTAGTCAGGCCCTGGTACAGGTGCCCAGAGAAGCTGTGATACCTTCAGCATGGAGATATTCAACACTCAACTAGAAGCTGTCTTGAGCAGCACAATCTAACATCAAAGTTGGCCCATTGCAAACAAGTATTCTAAGATCAACTCAGAACACAGCTCCCAACAGGCAACAGCTTCCAGAACATAAGTTCTTTGCTTGGTGAAAAGATTTAACAGAACAACATGACTACTACACTCCCAACCTCTTTTCTTCCTAAAGAATCTCTCTACATAAAGGACTGAAAATGAAGAGTTTTAGGGGCAAGACATACTACTGTGATGCATGAAGCAGGACAATAGCTATTAGAGTGAACAAGTCTGACTAAAAGTTCATGAGTGAGAACAACTCACATAGCTTGTCATAGAATGATTTTCCTTTCTTTTAGCAAGCCTTAAGAGTTTTCAAAAGAGTACACTCAACTAGAAACATAGATGTAAATGTTCTACTGCCTAAGGAAAATCAGATTTAAAGCACTATCACATTACATTTCCTTACTACTGATAATTACTACTTAAATTGTTAACTCCCATGTTTATCTGAACATGCTGCACATGTTACCTGAGGTGACAAGAGTAAACTAGCTCAGCCTGTCTTTAAACTTAATTTGTGTGAATGAGCAAGAGCATTCACATGGAATCAGTGCAAATGACCTTTTGTGCTCAAGTCTGGACTCCTTTATTTGGTAAATTCTCTCTGGATGTGTCTTACAAATAACAACTAATTCTGAAGGTTTTTTAAAAGGAAACTTTTTTTCATCTTCCTAACTTTAGTCCAAACCTGTACATCTTAAGGACCTGTGTAATAGCATGTAGAAAGTCATGATAATGCATGTTTCCACCTATGATTAATCCTATAAGTACTGCCAGCGTGTCACATACATAATTATTATTAGTCATTATAACTTATAACAAGTAATAATACATGATAAGAAATTAATAAATGAAAACAACAGCGTGAAAAATTTGGCCAAATGTTTGTAAAGTGGCAAATTACTTCTAGTAGAACACTAGACATAACCTTTAATTAATGAAGTAAGAGAATTAATTAATTTTAATTTAATTAATTAAATTTAATTAATTAGTAAGAGAAGGAGTAACAATGTCAACCTTGATTTGTGCTCAAGTAATCATGCAATGTTGTACCTAAAAATAGAACAAAACCAAAAAGGCATTCTGTGGAAAACTCATTGGTGTGATTTCCAGGATGCTTACTATTAGCAATTACCATCAATGTTGATCATCACGTGGCTCTAACAGTTTCTCGGAGCATGTAGACAGTTAAGCTAATTTATGTGCATTAAATTGGCTTTACTCAACATTTAAAGTATGATAAGATAACTACTTATTGCAACTTCCCACTAGTTTTCTGGCTGTGGTAAAGTCCTCTGAGAAGAGGTGCAAAAAAAAAAGGGAGGTGTGTGGGGAAACTCCAAGAAAACATTCAAACCACGTAACAAAATAATAGCTCAAACCAGGAAAAGTCACACAGCAGTCACGAAGGCACACTACCACACACATGCACTGTACCAGGGTCTCTCATACTTGTTGCAGAAGAAGGAGTACTGCAACTCAGCAACCAGTCTGCAGTGTTTAACACAGTCATGTTGTCTCCTGAGAACAGGAATGGTAGAACAGTTCATTCTCCCAATGTCTGTTCAGTGTACTTGAATAGTCTTCAAGGCAAATAAGTGATCTTGCACTTTGAGCCAAGTGTTTTAATGGCTTTGTATTGTTTTTATGAGTATTATTTCAAATGGTTTATTTATGCAAGGATAATATAGAGGCATCTAGTTATTAGTGTTCTGTTATGGTATGTTTGAAGTTTTCCCTTCTCTTTAGGTTAGAATAAGGATTCTATTTAAAAAGACAGGTGGAACCTTAACGGCTCAGACTTTCTCTGTTGTTAGCTGCTCTGTTACCCTCACAGTGACTTTTTATTGACATTGACCGTTTGTTTTATTTTTAAAGAGGAATAAGTGAAAAAAAAAAAAAAAGAAGGCTGAAACTCTAGCTTGATCTTCATCCACGATGTCACTCTCATGGACACTAATGGGCACAGGACTCTGTCCCAGAATGTGGTACCCTGCCTCTCACTGCTCCAGTTCAGCTATGGCAGAACCTATTACCTGAAAGCACTGGAGCACTTGTGTTGTGGCTGCTTGGCAGCACTGTCCCTACAGTAATAAATGCAGCAGTAATAAGCAGCTATTTTTTAAGAACTTCCAAAAATATTTTCATTTAAAACTTTCATTACTTGCCAAGAAATTCAATTAATATGTTCATAAAGAAAAAAATATACCTCAGCTTAATTTTGATGCACTTCTTCAAAATGTACTTCTTTTAAATTGATCTAAATGTGTGTAGCTCAGGGTATAAGAGTAAATTAGTACTCAACAATGAAGTATGATGCAGAAAATGCATATGTTTCTAGGTACCAACAGGTATAACCAAATTTCTCACACATTTTTTTCTAATTCTTGCTGTGTTTATGAGTTTATGCTCATCCTTGGATTTATGTTAAAAAATCATATGATTAAAATCTAGCCAAAACTTTCCATGTGCCATCAGTGTTTTAAACTTACCTCCTGTTCCATTTGTTGTTACTGATGTACTACTGAGATTAGGTTTGTCCAGTTTGGAACTACCTGCTGCATCACTACTTCCAACAAGATTATGAGGACTGGCTAGATCTTGCATTTCCATAGACCTATCAAAGAAGAAGGTGACAGTGTTTAAAAGTATTGTGATACTATGTACAATAATCTTCTTTTTTACAGAATCACAGAATTCTATAATAACATTTTTTTTAACACATAGAGATTGTAATGCAGCCAGATTAACAAATCAATAGACGTTTCTTTAAAGTCTTCTTTGCTTTTAACCAAACCTAGGTGAGTAGCTAATGATTTCATGTGAACGGTAACAATGACAGTATTTTTCACTTTTACTTTCGGTATTATGAAGTAAATGTCACAGGTTTATGAAACTGCTCAACGACTCTGTAAAAGATATGCATGAAGGAGTGCATAAATATGGATGGACAGATGGAGAGATAACTGCATAAATCACACATACAGATATTTCTTAGAAAACACAGAAATTTAGTGAAAAGTCAGTCATTAAAAAAAAATAAAAGTCAGAAGAGTAACTTCTGTCTCACAATATCTGTATTCCAACCACCAGCAGTCACTGCATCCCCACTAAATCATAGGAACAGATCATATAGGTGAATGAACAGAACTTTCACGTTCATCTGGATGATTCTTCACTCTTACAAATGCATACACTCTTACTAGCTCATGATGCTCTTTTTGTTACTTCTGAATCCTTTCTAGGAAACATGTAAAGTTTCAAGTCAATTTGGAATGCAATGGATTTCAGTTTCAGTTATACTGGTGGACTGTGGATGCCTTTCTTTCACTGACAACAGATCTGCTTTTCTCAGACAAAGCAGACAAAGAGCATTTCTTGTTAGACCGGTAAATGCAATCCAATTTGCAGTGTGTGCTCGCCTATTGCTTGTTTAATTTATAAATTAATTACACCTTTTTTTTTCCCCAGAGAAACATTTTTGCTATGTATAAGCAAAGTTGCCAGCCCATCTGCAACAGGAGAAACATTTACCATATGTATACTAAAAAGCCAACAGAAAGATTGTCTTACAGAGCTGTAAAAACTCAATTACAGTGTAGATGATTGGAATGGTTAGGAAAGAGACGAACAGTCTAGATAGTTCAGTAAGGATAACTGCTCCTGTAGGTTCATATTCTGACCAGGTAAATCAAAGGGAAATTGTTAAGGAAACAAACAAGCATCTTAAGTATTTCCTGCAAGTTTCACTTTGAAATTGCCTATCTTCTGTGCTCTTTCCTGAGTGAAAAAAATCTCCAAAACACAAAACCCCACCATCTTTCCAAAAAGATGTCTGCTGATTGAATGTACTTTTATCCTCCAAGATAAGGAAAAGCAAAACAAAACAAATCCACAGAATGAAAAAGCCTCCCATTTTGTGCTCCTAATTTCACTGATGTCCTGTATACTTTAGCTTGCCTCTCACTGCATACATTTAACCTGAGACGCAGCTTCATAGCTTTCACGTCTTGAACATCTTCCAGGAAATGTAGGAAATACTACATCTCAACTGGGAAAATGCATCAAGGCCTTACCCAAAGAACATGATGCAAAATCTCATTTACTCCAGTAAATGACGAAATCAAACCTGAGATGTACTGATACTTCACTGTCAGGGCAGCCTCCTCAGCAGCAGTCTGGATGAGCAGCAGAAAAGTAATATTGCAGGAGGTCATGCTTCAGCAGGTAAGAATTTTATAGCCAAATTCAAGGAAATGCAAAGGCATAAAGCAAGATTTGAACTGCCTTGACCCGGATTTTTTCATCTAATTGTATATACATTTCTACACATCTGTCAGCAGTGCATTATATTTATTGTCTACTGGAAATGTGATCAGTGTTGGATGAAATAAAATGAATTAAAGCAGTTTACTGGTCCATCAGGTTTTGTTTAGTAGTTTTTGTACACGGAGAGCAGCTAAAGATTAAGAAAAGTCTGTGAGTTTCCAACTTGTATGTATTTAAGGGAGCAGGAGAATGCTTCACAAAATAAACAATGTGTGTTTCATTGCATATACAGTGTAATACTCTCCACGTGTTCACTTAGCAGTTTAAGTGTCATGATTTCCTGTTCAAGTATGATCAGCCACAGATACCTAATGGGAAGTTTTAGCTTAGAATGCTCACATGTGCTTTTCTCTTGTTTAACATGAAATTTACGACAATTTCTTTACAGCCAGGGATATAACATGGCCATGAATGCAAATGCTTCAGCAATTTTTCAAAAGAAACAAAATAATTGATGTACCTAGATAGTGCACTTAAGAAGTATCCATCTTAAGCATTTCTTGTCCAAATGAACCAAATTTGCTTAATCAAATCTGTTTTTCTTAATCAGAAAACCAAGTCCACTGATTTTCATTTACTTGGCAAAGAATATAATCCACCAAACCTTGTAAAAGTATTTTTTGTTCTATACCAGAGTGAAACCTTTTATGCAGAAAAATATTTTATTTGCCTTACATTTGTTTTCTATAGCAAATGGTTTCCCAGTCCACAAGCACATTAATTTAATTAACTAATACTACTTTAAAAGTAGTGCATTTACAAATAGACATTTTCTCTGAATGAGTGAAAGACCTCTTGCATTTATTTGTAGTCTATTAAGGATAAAGGAATATCCAAACAATAAAAAGTTCCAAAATACCATGTGTATATATTATTCTTATCCTAGGTACACTGTCTAGTGTGAACAAGTAAGGGGATTGTTTTAATATATCCCTATGTGAATTATTTATTAAAGTGCACGTTATTTTCTGTGCAACACATGTCATTCAGTTCACATTTCTGGACACATTTAGTTTACTTTTAGCCTAAAAAAAAATCTCATGAAGATGTAACAGGCTTCTTAAAATCTTACAGTTTCAGTGAATGGAGGATTCAGGCAAAATACTTAAAAAAATGGATGAAATAATTCCAACATCTTGAACTCATTTTGTCAAACTAAATGTTTATCAGAATCCTGCTTTCACTGACTTAATCAGAAGCAGCTTTGGGTTCAGTATGTGTTTTCCTGCACTAAAAAATAAAAAAGAGTGTTCTCAGAAGGGTCAATTAATACTCCTAAGTTTATGTATTTATTTATTAAAAACTATCTTCTAGTAAATGTAGTGTGTTTCAGTTTAGACAGAATTGTGCCTATTGTTAAAGCTGTTTAAAAAAGCAACATCATGCGACTTTATTTTTCCATTTTTTGTTTTCCTGCCAGGCATGTAAGTGCGCTTTAATTTTCCATCTCTTGCATTCTCTTAAACTACATTTTAGAGTAATTAAGAAAAATACTAAATTGTATGCAAAAAAAAAAGAGAGGAAATAAATTACATGGTAAGAAAATGCTTTAAATTTCTCTTGTCTGTTTGTTTAAAGAATGATAGTGTGACTCCAAGCTCCTGAGCAAAAACTTGAAATCTGTCAAGATGAATTTGTCTTTTATTTTGCTTTGGCTAAATTTTAAGACTTTGAAAATCGGTATTTGCACATGCTTAGCGGATCATTTTAGCAGCTTACTGGAAAAGTCTTAAAACATCCCATTTCACAGAACAGTCTTCAAGATCCCCATGGGCTTGAACATGGAAGTGGACAATCCTAACAAATTTAAGCGAGTTTATACCAAAAACACGGCTGTGCATGAATCCTGGGCCGTCCACATTTTGTTTCCTGACTTGAAGGGACATATTTTCAAGGATTAGCCTATGTTCAGAAGTACACTAGGGAACAACATCCAAATTGTCCCTACCCCACCTTTAATAGGAAAGTGGAACAGAAGTGATGCATCCCAGACCACCAAAGTGCACAGCCCAACCTAGCATAAGAAGCTTTAAATAGAGCTAATTATGATTGCTCAGTTTGACAACTACATCACTGTATTTCTGCATAGCTTTTGATAGTATCATTTTAAAGTTAAGAAATTCAATCCTTGCTTCTAGGGTTGTGTTTTTAAAATTCCTGTATATTTTTTCTTTCATTACAATCATGCATTCATTAGTGTATTACTTTTCGTCAGCAGAATTAAAGCCTATTTCCAAAAAGCCATGGCTGTTATAACTCTGTAATCCATTTGCACTTCCAATTAAACTATTATAAACATGGACAAAGAGCTGGGTCTTTCCACAACTCCAAACTCAGTGGATTATTCATGAATTCTACAAGTAGATCATATATAGACAATTTTCTAACAAAGAAAATTGTTAGAGATCATGTTTAAAAATGTAACCTTTCTGCTATCTAATCTACTTTTACCATATTTCGAACTTTTTTGCTAACAAGATTTCAAGTATTATAAAGAAATAAAAAATAAGAAATATTCTAATGTGAAAACAAAGTACTTCAAATCCTATTCTAACCAGACAATTTTTTAAATACTAATTCCTCACTGTGCAGAATTTGTAGGAAATAAAAGAGAAAATATATTTGCAAAATAAAAGAGAACTGAAACAAGAACTAGCTCAAGGCTATTTAAAATGGAATCATTTCATTCAGGTTAAAAATTAATCAGAAAAAAAATGTTAAAAGTATTTTTAAAGATTTTTCCTCTTAAAATTCTTTGATAGGAAATTCTCTACTTAATTTTCTTTAGCAGAATCATTACTAAACTCTACTGGGGCAAAAATCCACATTATCTGGGAGGTTTTTTTTTTGTTAGTTTACTCCTTGTTTTTCTTACACCTCTCATGTTGTAACCTCATTTCTCACATATCTCAAACTTTCTCTCAGAAACCTCGAGCCTTGTCCAATTAAGATGGCGGCTACCTGGGAACTTCCGAAATTAGATAAATGGGAAATGTCCCTTTGATTAAAATTAACTTTGTGAGCAATATGAAAGTTGGATAACACAGCTCTTTAAATTCAGCTAAATCTATTTCCTACTGCTATTAGCTCGGCGCTTTGACCAGCTACACAGTTTTGAAGACAAGTGGGGCTGTTTTGTTTTTTTTTACCGTTTCTCACAGATATTTTTTTAGTCATATCTTTCCGCCATGTCTTAAACATGACTAGTGAGCCCACTCCTCTTTCACGTACAGTCTGAACTAGCTCATACAAGATTGATAAAAAATTTAGAACCATATTTTACACACTACGTTCACAGTTAGACCAGGGATTTATCAGGTTTTCATGCACCTACACAAATAGTAGATAATACAATTTCCTTAACAGTTCTCAAAGACAACAGTGGGCAATAAGAAAGAAGGTGGAGAGAGAGGGATTCTGGATTATGAACAGGTTTCTAGGGAACATACACATGCATACACATGTACACTAAAACACAACTACTTGCAAACTTTTAGTAATTCTTTGATGCTTAATATCCACACATATATGTGTATAAGCATATAAATACACAACGAAAAACTTTCCAACATCTTTCTGCCAAAGACTTCCACAAATAGTACAACACAATGCACAACCTACAAACACTCTTCAAATAAGTAACATTTCTAATCATTGCACTAATCCTAAAATTTAGGTTAATAATGTTTTCTTTTCCAATTGCTTTCACGTTGTGGATGGCAGTCTGTCATGTTTTGACACCACAAAAGCTAATGAAAAATATCAAAGCCAGTAAGATAAATTTGCTCCTTTGAGATGACTGCCTTTCTTTTTTTCCCAGGCTCATCAACCCCTCCTGTGTACCATCTTGGTCTTAACACATGGCCAGACTAACATACCTTGCTGTTCTAGGCACAGTCTCACAAAAGCATGCCCTTCTGTCATGTGAGCTCTAGGAGTTTGCCAGAGAGCTAAACCCAAATAATACTGCTGGACACTAGCAAGATTTCTTCTCCATTCTCCTTGAGGCCTCATTTCTGAACTTGTAAACTGATCTGATACAGTGCTGAGAAGCAGTAAAAAATGTCATGTTATAGGGATAAAACATGCTCTTTAGAATTATTTTATTACTTTTCTCTTAACAATCCAGAAAACAAGTGCTAAACATCTTTGTATCATTTGGGGATGGATGGTGGATTCTAACTCTATAACTTCTACTTCTCATGGTTTTGTGAGTAGGGTATCAACTTTCATATTGAAAAAGTAAGAGAAAGAAGCAAAACTAATGTCGCGTTGACATTAAAAAAAACACATCTCCTCTGTCAATCTACAACTAATGTGAGATAGAGGGTATCAAAGGGAGAGAATCTTAGTGAAACAAAGAATCAAAACATTGGAGTTTTTCTACCATGTTCCAAAATACCACATAGATAATAAATCATAAAAATATAATGTTTCAGTTTTGTCCAACTGTAAGTGTACACTAAGGACTGTACTAGACTCCCTATAAACATGGATGATTTATTACAAGCTTGAATATCATATGTGTAACTGTGAGTTAAAGCTCAGAGAAATAATCTGTACTCATAGATTCTAATAGCTTCACAGTGGAGAGGGTCCTTTTAGTACAAAGTGACAATAACTTAAGAAAATGTCAAAACTGGTTTGGATTAATAAGCTTTTGGATCTCAAAAATACTGCTTATCTTGCAGAGGATGTGACTCCTTTGGGGCATAAAGTGTCACTGGTTGTGACTGTATCTCAGTTTTGCTTTCATGCCTATTGTCCTTCTCTTGGCTATTTGAGCTCTAATTCCAGGAGAAAAAAAAAAAAACAACAAACAGCCTTCATGCAGATAGTGTTACTTTAGAAAAACTGTCTGACAGGCAACCAGTGTCAGTGCCTGGGATGCACTTGGCACAGAGGTCTCTGCTGAGAACATGGGCAAGCAGGTTCGGTGACAAAGGCCAGCATTGTAATGTGCCTCCTTATACCATTCACAGCTAGAGAAAAGGGATGTTTCTTTCAACAGCACTACAGTTTCTGCTTAAGCTCCCCTTCACATTTCCCCAGTTAAACTTTTGCTGTCACCCTTCCTTTTGACCCTAAGTCACCTTGAGATTCTCTATGCTTCCTGATGACTGGGTATAATTTTTTCTTCATTAAATCTATTCTTCCTGCTTTTCTCACTGGATGAGCAAACATCAAAGGCCATAGCTTTTGTTAATCTAGCATATGGCTATTGCTACAGTAATAAGCAGGTATTGTTTAACTGAAAAATATATGGATTTCTTCTTCATGGATCCAGTGAGAAAATATGACTAAATTCTGTGAAAAATAATTGCTTACAAATTCCAGTTTATTTTAGCTGGAAAAGAAAACCTGGCATTTTCTTTTCATGCCTGAGGAATAAAACAAAGGTGAACAGGTTAGGTTTGCTCTGATGATAACTAAACACAGCAATGAATATAAAAGGCTTGGATTGTCATGCTGTATAATTACTGAAAACTATTATTTGCTTAAAAGTCAGTAAATGTGTGCTTTCCCTGGTTTCTGATTGACAGAGACATTTTATTTCAGTTTCATGCCATTTATTGTGGTTTCCAGAAAACCACAGAAAACTGTCTATTCCAGTGCAGTTCAGTTGGCCACAAATTCACATTACATTATTTTCTCACTACTTTCTGACTTTTATTGGGAATGAATGTAATTTCCCTGACACAGATAAAAAACAATATAAAATTATTTTGGACTTCTGCTCTTGAGGATAAAGTATAGAATAATTTCTAGGAGCCATTTCTTGATTCTCCTGTTGAGCATGTAGTTAATTTGTCCAAAGGCAACAAATATTAAAATGAAAAGATAAAAATCAAGACAAATTGGAAGGAAACGTATTTACCTCAGCATAAACTTCCAGCTCACTCTCTCTATGCTCAGAGGATTCCCTCAGTTACAAAACACAGGTATACACTAGTAAAACGGTTTGGTGGTTTTGCCTGGGACAGGTTTTTGGTAGCGGGGGGGCTATAGGGGGGCTTATTTAAACAAAAAATTGCCAGAAGCTTCCCCTGCAGCTGACAGGGCTAATGCTACTGAATTCTGAGATGGATCCCACAGCTGACCCAGACCTGGCCCATTAGTGACTGAGGTAACACCTCTGTGAATAACATATTTGAGCAGGAGGAAAATTTGCTGCGCAGTGCTAAACTGCAGCAGCAACAGGGAGCGAGAATGTGAGAACATCTCCACACACACCAAGGTCAGTGGAGAAGAAGGTGGAGGAGGGTGCTTAGGCCCCTGAAAGAAAGAATCCCCTGTGACCTGTGGTGAAGATCATGGTGAGGCAGCTGTGCCCCTGCAGTCCACGAAGACCACGAGGGAGCAGAGACCCACTCGCAGCCCATGGAGGAGCCCACGCCAGAGCGGGTGGATGCCTGAAGGAGGCTGTTGGCTGCGGGGAAGCTCACCCTGGAGTGAGTTCCTGGCAGGGCCTGGGAGTCCATGGGGAGAGAGGAGCCCACGCCACAGTAGGTTTGCTGTCAGGACTTGTGATCCTGTGAGGGACTCAGGCTGGAGCAGTCAGTACCTGAAGACTCTTCACCCTACGGATGACCCATGTTGGGGCAGGTTGTGAGGAGCAACCTGGGACATGCTCCCTGGGAGCATGCTGGAGCAGTTCCATGCTGGAGCAGTTTGTGAGGAACTGTAGCCCATGGAAGGACTCATGTTGGAGAAGTTTGTGGAGGACTATCTCCTGTGGGGAGGGACCCCACAGCTGCAGTGTGGGAAGTGTGAGGAGGCCTCTCCCTGAGAAGCAGCAGCAGCAAAGTCCATCTGTAATGAATTGACCGCAACCTCCATCCCCCTTCTCCTGCCCTGCCAGGGGGGAATGAAGGAGAGTCCTGGAGGAGGGAGGAATGGGAAGAGATGTTTTAAGATTTGGTTTTATTTCTCATTTCCCTGTTCTGATGGTTTGTTAATAAATCAAACCATTTTCTCCCCAAGTTGAATCTGTTTTGCCCATGACATTAATTACTGAGCAATCTCCCCATCCTTATCTCGACACATAAATCGCTCGTTATATCTCTCTCCTCTGTGCAGTTTAGGAAGGGGAGTGATATGACTTGGTGGGCACCTAGCACACAACCAGGGCTAAGCCACCACAAATGGGAAAGCTATCACTGAAAAGGTAGATAATGGGAAGCCTTTTTCTTCACATGGGTCCCCTTCCACCTCTTCCCTTCCCACTCTGCAACTTGGGATTGGTTAGATTTGAGGAAGGCAAAGGATAGTTTTATTTAGGAAACTATTATATTCTGGCATAATAAACCGCTGTGCAAACAAAAATCAAAGCTATGCAGAGTGATACCCTCTGGCCAGCTGGATCTCAGCCTTCGAGATCTTTTTTCTGGACTATCCAAACGTGACAGTCATAGATTTGATGTATACAATTTTAGCTCAGTGTCTATGCTCCAGGCACTGGAGGAAGTATCTGGAAAGCAGTAATGTGGTGTCTGAACAGACATTTCCCATCTTCTCAAAAAAAAAAAAAAAAAAAAAAAAAAGGTAGCTGGGTGGAAAAAACTACTCCAGGATCTAGACAGAATCTCTACACTAATAAGCAGCAAGAACCAGGGACTGATGAAATAGCAGAAACAACAGTGGAGAGTTCAGTGCTCTTAGCCCATGTATGGGCTGGCCCATCCTGAACCTGGGCTCCACTGGAGTGTGCCTGAGCACCAGCTGGCATGCACCAAACCCAGGCCAGTCACAGCCCCAACAACAGCAATGACCACAAGACAAGCTCAGCCTCAGGCAGAGGTATGTTTCACATGCTACCACAAGCTCGGTCACACAGCATCAAGCCTGCAGGCTGCATCACACAGTTGCTAGTCCCGGTGTGAACAGAAAATACGTAAAGGTACGCAGGAGGTTAAACTCACGTTTAACCTGCCTCTTAAAAAAAAGGTGACTAAAGTAGGTTTTGAAGTCATTATGTAAGCATTTAAATAAATCAAATGCAATAATGACACTGCAGTTCCACAGGGAGCTGTCAAGTATCCAACTCACATGAAATACAGACTACCAGTTTACAGATGCTTAAGATCTAGATGTAAGTCTTTGGATAACAGGGCCACATTTTCAAAGAGCAGCTCACCCAACAGCTCCCACTTCCACTTCTGATGGTTTCCAGATGTGATCTGCACTTGCAGATTCTATGGTTCTTACAACATGATGAGCTGTGCCATAAACAAATAACAAACACTTCTGTGGAGATGGCTGAAACACAAACAGAAAGCCTGTGGCCTTACCTCCTATAATATAACTCATGCAGAACAACTGCTCAGTCTCAACTGAAAAATCTGCCTCTGAATTTCAGTGTTCTTTCTGCAATTCTGACAGGTGACCTGGTCAGAGGTAAGGAACAGGTAACAAACACTGAATTGGAGAATTTCCCTAAGTCTCTAATGTTTTAATGTCCAATTTGAGCAATGAAGACTATTTCTTACAGATACAGGGCAATGTGGAGATGATCAGCTGTGTCAATTAGTCTATTGCCAGTGTGACCTTTTTAAGACTTAGCCTTCGAACCCACACTGCTTATCACACAGAATTTCAAAACATCTCAGGGAAAACACAAGGCATTGTTCCTCACGACATGACAGTCTGATTTTAAGTGGAACAATGTTTGAAGCCCTGACTTCCTATTGACAACGAGCAGGGAATGCTCAAGAACCTTTGCTCTTTGAGAGGAAATGTCCTCTTCCAAACCACAATGGAAGACTGCTAATGGCAGACTGAGATGGAAAGAAGCATCAAAGCACAGAAGGTCCTCCAAATTCCTGGTAATCATCCATACAAGATAAATAGAAATTTCTAGGGATAACTTCACTGCTATGTTATCTGCCATCTGCCATTTTTGAAGAGAAAGTGATATAATTTCCCACATGTTTTCCTAGAGAGCTGGAGATCTGCTTTTGCGGTGACACAGCTCTTCCATTTAGGTCTGATGAAACTCCAAGTACCTTTCATCTGGGCTTGCTTGTGCAGTAGCTGGAGGTTTGTTTTCAGCAAGGGGACACATACTTCCCTCTCTTGACCTGCTGCATAAATACCACCACCTGTGAAGATAGGACAGCTGGGACACCTAGGCCTAGATATTGGTGCCTTTTCCATATCTACATTATTAATTGAAATATAACATTATTTTTTTTTTCAATATAATAATGGCAGCTTTACCTATGTAAGAAAATATTTAAGCAAATCTAAAATTAAGAAATCAGGGATGAAAGGCTGGGAATTTTGCTGATGGCTTCAGTGGAGTCTGGACTGCATGATACAAGTATGAATTCACATATACGTAACAAGAGAGCAGAGAGTGGGTTGTATCTGACTTACTCTGAATTGAAACACCTGTTATATTTCAAACCAGTTATTGAAATGAGGTTCTTCTTTGTCAGGGATTGCACAAGGGAAAATAGGCTTTTTCAGGTGTGCTGTATTAGAGTGATCATACTTCATTTCAATGTAATTTCTTTAGCCATCAGTACAAGGGCCTTGCAAGAACTTCATCCACCTCCAGAAAGAATGACTTATGATAACAGACTGGGCAGTGTACAGGAGTTGCCAAAAACTTGTAGTTTCCATGCTCCATTCAAGCTTCATGTTTTAATACTAACATTCTAAATCTTCTCTGGATCTCTGGATTTTGTGTTTGTGGTTTGAGTTTGGTTTTTCTTTTTTTTTTTTTTTTTTTTTTTTTTGGAAATATAAAATACAGAGAGTTACTGGCAAGCAGTCTGAACATGGGAAACATCAACACATCTCACTTTTAACAGTGAAGTTCCTCTTAAAAGTTAAGCCTGATTTGAACCTTGGCTCCCAAGACAAATATTCTGTAGTCTACCTCATGTGGCACAGATTCTGTTTGGCTTCAAAACAGTTTGTGTCAAAAGCAATTATTTCTGTTCTCTAATCGCAGTCACAACAACGAGCCAGGTTTAGAATATAAAATAAATATATGCAACTTTCTGCCTGCCTGATGTTTTAACTGCTTCAGTATCTGATCACTCGTGTTAAGTCCAAGAGACTTTTTTACCTTTACACCTGAAAGAACAGGGAGATTATTGCCTTCACTTTTAGTAGCTAATTACATTCAAAACAATTTTTATTCTTTGAAGCAAGAGAGAGAATGATGTCCTGATAAATGTATTTGTGCTGACTGCCCTTTACAATTGATATAAAATGATTGCATTTCATTTAGCTTTGCTATTTGATTTCCCCAAGTCATTTTATAACTTGAGACTTAAAGAATACACACAGTTTTTATGTATCTTTTTAAATTGGAATGAAGTAGGTGATTTTTCTGAGACTCAATAAATATGTGTTGCTGAAGACCCTGGGGCACAATCACCCCCGAATTATCCCTTTGAGCCACAAGAAGGGGCAGGTACCAGCTGTAAATCTCTAACACCTCCAGTTCCAGTTCAGTCTTCATGCCAATGCCCCAGCTGGGCAAGGGGGAAGCCTGCCTGCCTGGTCAGAGACTTGGGAACAAGGCACAGGCAGACCCTGCACACACACGGCAGGACTTGAAAACAGCCTGTCGTGTAGAAACTGTCCTTTATAGCTCCCTCTGCTTAAAACTTGGTTTAAACCAAATGGTTTGACCTCACTACGACTTCTGACATATTGCTTAGCTTTTAAAAATCATTAAATATCTACTCTGTCCAAGTCCTGAGGAAAAAACAAGTCAAGAGGAAACAAACCCTCCAGTGTTGTTTTTTAGGTTCAAGCACATCTATATTACAGATGTAAAACTGTAACTTTATTGAGTTTAGCACAAGTTCCCCAATTGTTAAGAACTGGAACACTAGGGTAGGAGAAGTTAACAACAACATGATTGCTTTTTGTAATTCAATTATTTGATTTTCTCAGCAAATTTTAAAGTATTACTATTGTGAAACATGGTATAATAATTAAAGGCTATGAGGGGAAGGAGGTTGTAGCTACGTGGGGGTCAATCTCTTCTCCCAAGTAATGAATAAGAGGAAGTGACCTCAAGTTGCACCAGTGGAGCTTTAGATTGGAGATTAGGAAGAATTTTTTCACTTAGAGGGTTGTTATGCACTGGAACAGAGTGCTCAGGGAGGTGGTGGAGTCCCCATTCCTGGAGATATTTAAAATGTGTCCATGAGGTGCTAAGTGACATGGTTTACTGGTGAGCTTGGCAGTGTCAGGTTAGTCGTTGCACCCTATCTTCAAGTTTTTTTTCCAGTCAAAAAGATTCTATGATTCTCTTATTCTTTGAATATGCTTCTCTAGTACTATTTTGAGAAAGTCATGAAAAGCACTACATGCTTGAGAGTACAGAGGTGTTTTTTTTCTATTTAGTTTAATCTACATAATTAGAAGGAAAATAACACATAAGCCTGAAATAACATAGGAATAAAACATGACCTTATGTCTAGCCACTTGCCAATTACATCTACACTGAAAAACAAATAAAATAAATAAAAAACCCCTTAAAAATTAAAGTGACAGAGATTCAGCTGTAAACTGAAACAGAAGTAAAATGAAATTCGCCAAACAGCATATTCTCACTCTCTGTCTTCTTTTGCACTCATGCCACACCAGAAACAATTCTGCTAAAAAGTCAATTTGTAGAATTGCTTCCTTTATTTGGGCACTGTGTATGCCTTTCTCCATAGTTCTGCCAAACATAGACTCCCCATAGTCTTGTTGCTTCAGTCCTGGGCTTCTCTCAAATGGCATATGAGAATCCCCTATGAATTAGACTGAGACTATCATACTCATTTTCACATCTAACCAAGTCCAGATTTGAACTTACGCTTCCAAAGGTGGTTTAGTTAGTGGAAGGCCAGTATAATTCATACTTCAAGGGGAGGCAAAGTTACCTCTGCTCTACAAATGACATAAAGTAATTTCCAAAGATATTTCACAATAAGACAGACTCAGATCACAGCAAATTATATCACTTGGCAGCTGGAGAACTGAGTCCAGAATTGCCAACAAAACTCAAGACACACATTTAGATATATGGAAAGCTTTGCAATTTGTAACAGAAAGGAACCTGCACAGGCATCTTATGAGGCCCATAAGGAACTTTATCAGCTGGGAAGGATGGTGTAAATTCTGAGGATCACATGAAGGTTTTTTACCTTTTTTTTTTTTTAAATAAAAGCGTTCAAAAGGAGAAGATAGAACAGACAGACCATCTGCAATCTAACCACATAAAAGACCCTTGGGCAAATCCAAATCCATTAGCAGAAGTGCTTGACAAATCTGCCAAAGAGCCAGATGCTGCTTATGAAGGAATCTCTTTCCCTACTTGTCACCTGGATCCTCTGACTTCTGTTCCCAGAGGACAATGATGACTGGTGCTCAGACTAAGCTGTGTGTGGGGAGAACTGAGGCACAGAGCCACTCTCTGATAAGGTTACCTTGAAATAAACAAAGACCATGTCTGAAATATTAAAAGACAGCTTTAACCCACATGTATAACGTGGAAAATGCAGATGTTTGAAAACAGAAAGTAAATTTACAACTAGATTATCTGCAGGTAGTCTCTTTATATGCAGATTCAAATATGATTCATTCTGTTCTTTCTTCCCACTTTCCCCCTCCCCCAGTGACTGATCAGGATCTACTAGGATGGCAAAAAGGTGATTTTTGGCTTGTTAAATACTAGCACAGCTTACTAACTGCATAGTGTTAGTTATATGCTTAATGAGTACATAGACTGATGGTATTTAAAATGTGTCTGTACACGTTATATCTAGCCAAGAATCACACAAAAATATTTGAGGGGAAAAAAGTATCATATACCAGCCCCACAACAGGGGATTTGGATCTAAATTCCCAGGTTTTTTAATATCTGCATTCTTTTAGGAATCTATTCAATTGGATTTGAAGTGCAAAGTAGGTGGAATCAAATACTTCTATTATTCAGACTCACCAATGGTAAAATACATTTGGAGCATCCAAGAGGTCAAAGAAGCTGGAACAGAGTCTGAATTAATTCTCCTGTGTACTGCTGTAATGTGAGATGACAGAGCAATAAATAGACCAACAGAGAAAGAAAGAAAGAGAGCTCATCTCATTGTGATTACGTGTGCTGCACTTGAAGAACCAACACTGGCTCAAAATTCAGTTATTAGGCTCCAGGAAACTACCAGATTAATTAAAACACCTACAGTTATAATCTTAGGTTATCTTATTTTACACAAAAATAGTATTTACCCTATCACAATACATTCCCTAAATGAAATATCTTAAATTCTGATTGCTAAATTAATTAATACAGAACTATGTGCCCTCCTTTCCCCTCTCTTTCAAATTCAGGAAGAACAGGTGTACCAAAAAGTAGCATGAGTTAACATCAACAGTTTCAGTATAAACTAGTAAAAATGAGGATGGGCCTGTAGAAAGAAAGAACAGGGAAGGAGAGGGAAGTATAATGAATGCTTGTCTTTTAAAGCTCAATCACTTGGACTTTGCCCACCTGCTTTGCAGAGCAGCAGCAGAAATTCATTTTGACCAGCGCAGTGACTGCCAGGTTAATATGTCAGAACTGCTGGCAGTCAAAGGACACTTTTCAGTGAGCTAACAAATGCTGTCTGTTCTATAACACAGCATGAAGAACAGACATAAAATTGAACTTAAATACTATCTACCTCTGCAACTGGTTGCAATCTAGGCTATATATTGGGCTACTAGTGCCCACATCATGATCTGACAGAGGCAAGCCCACTCACCTGCACTGGTATCTGATCTGTGCAAAACAAGTAACAAACAAGTGTACACTAAGCCCCTGGAACGGCTTCACTCCTGCTGCCTCTATACACCTACAGCTCCAAGCAGAGAATGTGGATAGAGGAGAGTGACAATAGCCTTACAAATGGACTCAAACTTGCATTTAACTACTGCTTACATTGCACTATCGGTTTATCCAGTAGTAAAGATAGTAGAATATATACTGTCATTTCTGCCTGGTGTAAAAATAGTTGCTATAGTTGCCCAAGTTATGCTGTGCAACAGCACCCATCTATAAAAGGGATAAGGAAGCTGAGAGATGCCAATGGAAGAATTGCTCTGTGCACTGCTATATCTGTGTTCCTAACAAGTTGTTCTGAAATGCTGACTAATGGATCACATTGGTTATTCCTGTGTACTTTCAAGAACCTTTGATTATAATATCCAGGTTAAATTATCTCTATACAATTTTGCTTATGGGTTGCTGTTTGTGGTTGAAAGTTACTATTGTGATGTGTTGTGTTTGTGTGGAGTTGTTTCTGATAATGAGAGATGAGCTACAATGGCAGCCTCTGTGAGAAGGTGCTCGAAACTTTACCTGGCTCTAAGTTAGACCCATCTCTGGGACTGACCCAAATGGGCACCTGTGTGATCACATTTTGAGGAGAAGCTAGAAGTGGAGAGTTGGAGCTGGTAGTGGACTGGGATGAGAAAGAAGTGACCATGCAGACCCCAAGGTCACTGAGGAAGGAGAGGAGGAGGTGTGCTGGAGCAGAGACTCCCCTGCATCCCGTGGTGAGGATAGACATGATCTGGCTTGGGATCACGCAGAGAAATTAGTCTTAATACAACAGAAAATATGTTATGCCCAATTAGAAAAAAATTAAAAAAATAGAATGAAATAGAAAAAAAAATACATTGATTTCATTGTTAAAGCCATGGGGATCTGTTAATATAAACCATTCAAATACTTCCCTGTGATGTCATCAGTTGCCATGTGTTTGCACTCTAAATAGATTATTGTAATTTCTGTAAACATATCACATATATTTTTAGAACTCTTTGGCTGCTTGATCCAGAGCCAACAAAAACCAGCAGCAAGACAGTGACCAATTTCAATAGGCCCTGGGTAATCAGAAGACTGATTTTCTAAAGTCAATGAATGAGAACACTAGTGTATAGCAGGCAGAGAGATACCACACAGACTGATACAAAAATAGGAAAAACTTGTGCTGCCTGAAAACTACATGCCTGAAAATACAGATTACATACCAAGGCAACACGCTCCTTGGAGCAACTGTGGAGCAATTGTGGTGGATGCTGTGTGTCGTTCAGTTACATCTATCTCCATAGTCATCTCACTATGTGATTTTGATTGACTCCAACTGCCTAAGTGGCATTCAGACTAAATATATGAAACAAGCCTTTAATAAGTAACAGATTTGTATAAAACATTCTCTCAGCTGCTAGCTAAGCCTGTGTGTCTCAGAATGTAGTCTTTATGAGAAATTTTATTCCACAACGTAGTTATTTTAAAACTGGAAAATTGTGATACATTTTTTGCCAGCCACTGTCTTGACTGTGAAGCCTGGGTTTGATCCTACCAAACATTTCTCATAGGTGGAAACATTTGTAACTATAGTGGCATGACCGTCATGAACGCTATATTCTGACAAACATATACTGTCCCTTCTGTTGACTGGATTTTTTCTTCCGATTTCCAAAGTTTCTTGTGGCAATTTTTCAATTTCGGCTTTATTTATTCTGACTTTTTATAGCAAATTGGTGTTTCTGCATTTGTTCCTCTTTATAGTTTGCCCTAAACCCAAGAAATACTAGCAGCCAGTCACAAAGTGGTTTTTTTTTTTTTTCCTGGCTAAAGAATAACATTTTTGACTATATTCTTTCTGGAACTGCTTTTTTGGAGAAAAGCAGAATCTGTAAAAACAAAATAAGTTCTTTCATTGCCTTGGCTCATATTGTGTATCTGGATAATCGTCTTCTAAGAAACCAGCAGTGCAACAGGTGATTGCTGGTGGAATCTGCATGGTTGCTAAGGAAAAGAGTGATACAGTAAACTGTCTTCACGGTCGATGGAAATAAGATGAGATAAATGATATCTCAGAAGTACCTATCTTACATTTCCACTTCAGAGTGAGATGAATTTCAGAGTCTAAATCAAACAGAGCCCTCTCAATATTTCATTTCCTCAAATGAAGCCCATTTATCACTTCATTATGATCTACAGATTATTCAGTGTAAGATCAGTGGAGTTACAGTACTACTGACTCAGAAAAGCATTTAAATCACTCTCTAGCCAAGGTAAGCTACATATGGTTCACAGATAACAAAAGCTCACCTTCTAAAAGTACTTTTAAGCTACGGCTGAGAAGTAAATGAGGGAATGTAATGAGGCTAAATAACAGATATGAAAGCTTGGTAGTCTGAATTTGTCCAGTTTTACTGCACAAACAATACTATTTATTTTTTCTATTATAATTGCTGACTTCTCTCACTTGGCACATCAACCGTGAAACTCCTCTTCACCACGCAATAATATATCTGTTGTCCATATCTTGGACTGAGGAGTTATAATGTTAGATGTGGTAAATATGTATAATTACATAGTATTAAAATAAAGCAAATACCTGAGTGAAAGAATCAACCATCATCATCATCATTCTGAGATAAGACTGTAAAGGTCTTGCTGAGGGAATTAATCAGTGAAACAGAAACCTCAGGTATATTTTACACAGCCCAAACTGCTAAGAATGAAATACTTTTGATGATCTGGATGTCAAGAAAAAGATGCAAAAGCTACTTTCCTTTTCATTTTTGTTAAATATATGGATGGTCATTGAAACACTGTTCAGTAATGTGCTCATGCAGTATTAGCAAAGCTCAGATACAGTAAGTATACTGAATATCATATTCACAAGAGTGCCTCAAACTTGCAGAAGAAACAAATCTTGGTCAAGTGAACTAAATGTGAAAACTGTGGTAGCTCTCACTGGCATTCAATGCCATCTATTTACTTGAGAATGCAATAATGACAGTAATTGCTTCTGGATATGCACATACACTCTATATCCCGACCAGTGAAACAGCAGGAGTAGCTATCAAAATGAGACCAGTGAGAAAATTTCTCATTCAAATGTTTTCAGACTTTTAAGATGAATAAACAGAAATAAGAATTAATATCTTTTAAATCTTACTATATGGTGCACTTTTAAGCAGTGTGGGTGTGGAAGAACAGAACAGCAATCATCTGACGAACAGCTGCCATCTATGCTAAGAGCCTCACTGAAACCCATATTAAATTTAAATGTTTGAGACCTTTTTTAAACACACACACACACACACACAAATCCCTCTGCTTTTTTAGACAGCTTGTTTATCTGGCAACTGCCTCTGTGTGTATGATTCAATAGTGCCCAGTAATCATCATCAGTGAATTTGTAGTTCACTCATACATGGCAACAAACTTTATCTAGCTGGTACTAATGCAATAGCTCTGATTTTACTGTTCTGATAGCATTTGATAAAGTTTTAAAAGGCAGGATTTGCTCAAGAATGTCTTCTTTTCCCTTTCTTTTGCTCTTGGATATTTAGAAAGAAACATATAAATGAACAGGTAAGTCTGGAAGAATGGATACAGCTTGAGATAATGGATCCGTGGGCTTGTAGTAAAAGGTATGCAACAAGAATGGAGGCCTTCTTACTCCACAGGGCTTACCTTTAACTTACTAATACAAAGATCCATTGCCCTTCTGTGAATACACAAGTAATGTCTTTTTGACACCACTATGTATTTTCACAGTTTGTCGGCTATCTTTCATCCCAAGCTTACAAAACTAGTTTTCCCTTTTTTTCCCCAAAGACGTCATCTTCCCTTTTTTCCCTGTAGATGCTATCTTCACAATACAAAGATCATAGTTTGAAGAGGGAAAGTATATGAAATATATGGCCATTTTCCTTCACCCTTCCAGGAAAAATGAAACTACGTCTCAGCTGTCAGAAAAATCTCATTCTTCTGCAGAGTCTTCTTTCCCAACCAGAAAGCAAAAAGCACTTTTTTTTTTTCCCCTTTAATTTGATTATCTATGTAAAATGGAGCTCATTAGTAACTGCAAACAATTTAATTTTCACACATTGCAGTAGACTTCAGCAATTCTTGTATGACAATTTAATGTAGGAACTGTTTAGCATACTCAGGATTGGTACCATTTTAATGTATACCCAGCATACAAGAAAATTATGAGCAATATATGGTTTTAGGTTCAGTATACAGGAATTTCTGATCCCAAACTCGCTACTGAATTTGATATGGGGCCAACGCGCCAGAGTTGCCAATCATGCATGTCACTCCTGTCTCGTCCAGACCTGTAGTACATAGTTGGCAAGTCCCAGCCATTTACTGCCTCTGTCTCACACACCAATGTCTCCAGAAAGCCGTAAGTATTTTGCATGACTGGATGGCTCTCCAGACTGGCAGGGTAAATTTAATTTTTGTAATAAAACAATGAAGAAAGAATGCCGTAATATGGATACAGACACAATACCACCATGGTTAGTTATGCCACCACCATTTAGGTATAATGTCTAAACATTTAGAGATAAAAGTAAGCACACAATTCTGAAAAATAACTCCCATAAACTTCACGGAATTTGTAAGATAAAGTCATTTATTAATCAAAATTTTGATTCATTTGTTTATGAATCAAAAACTGACGTGTGTTTCCTTTTATGTTTACAACTCACCTCTTCACCATGACTTCAACTTTTAACTACAGATCCTTTTCCATCTGTGCAGTTTACCTGTCTGTCGAGATCACATACATTTTCTATAAATAAATGCTGGCATAATTGGTTTTTACTGCATATATAGCTTCATACTTCTGGAAAACATTTTCTGATATGTTGCTTAGGTTTTGCAAGTGCCCTTAAAAAATTTACTAGTCACATCTGCAGTTTGAATGTTTCTTTCTAAAAGACAAACCAAGGCCAAGCAAGACAAAGAATCTGCTGATACACACATGTCACTCCAAGAATTCTCCTGACAAAGTTCCCACACCCAATTTAATTACTTCCCTACTGTAAAAACACTTTCCATCTGCATTTATTGTAATAGTCTCAAATCCAAAACCAACAGACTATAAAGCTAGCTAAATAAATGAATGATATTGGCCTTAGGTTCCAAGCCAGGAGCTATTCTGTAAGGCTGCATGTCTCCTGCATTTGTTTTTATGCTGATCTTTCATTTTATGTGCAATGTTTTCACTTAAGCCTTGTTTTGAGAAGGATTACCTTGCTCCAGGCTTTAAAGTTTCCTGCGCGGCATGGTGCCCCCTAGTGCCACTCCAGCCAAGGGCTGATAGACATTCCCCCACTATACTGAAGTCACATTGCAAATCCAGATCTGACTGAAAAATCCTGCTTCAGGCTGCATACACAGACCTGCACATGCTCATAGCAGGAACATTAATCCCAACTATATCTGATATAGTCTCAAACTGAGGCCACAGAGCTCAAAACGAAAAACATTTTTGTTTGAAAATGAACCTTAAAAACAATGAATCTACCAGATGTAGCCTCCAGATCGACTGTTTCTAACATGGATTCCCCTTTTGGACTCGGGAGAAAAAAAAAAGAATTGTTCCATTCCTCAGACCTGCTACAAAGAATATAACTACAGTTGATAGGAAATTTCCTGATGTGCACAGGTAATGAGAGTATGTTGTATTCTGGCTCCTCTGGTTTGTTGTGATATCATATTCCAATGAAACCACATCAGACTACAGACTTCACACTTTTTAAAGGCTTGAGATATAACAATCTCATTTGGACAAGCAAGACACTTAATGCACATTTTTTTGCTAAGATAGGATTCTCCATGCCATCAAAGTACTTAGAAGGAGCTTGACCTTTACCATAAATTTAATCCAAAGCAGTAGCACAGCAGATACATTTTTCATTTGGAAGTTATTAAAAGAGAACTGAAATCCAGAATAAGCCTCCATGGAAGTCGAGGACAAAATTTCTACTGATCTCACTGGAAGCATATTTGGACATTAAATTTTGTTTTCCCTTACAGGCATTCAGTTCTTATCAAACTAAATGACGGGAGGTATTGATAACAGTACAGCTCAAGACATAGATATTATATTGGCTTTGGATATTGCAGATGATCTCCACAAGATCCCGCTGCAAAAGCAGTGCAAAATCATAGTTAAAGATGGGATTTGGGGGTAAATCTTGAATTACTTTGCTTTCTTGAGCTTTAATCACAATGCTAGCGTGACATCAGGCCTGTTTTGTGGACTTCCCCTCAATTGAAGCTTCTGAGTTTTTGTGAAACTAAAGTAGGTCTTCTAAACAGAAGCAAGACAAAGACAGGTAAAAGTACTGCAAACCACCAAAAAATTGAAGACAATAATCCACTGTAGCTCAACAATTTTCTATTCAAGAGATAGGTACACATTTAATAGCACATGTAAAACAATTACTGCTTCACCTGCTCAAAATTATCTATACACGTACATACATGTGCAAAACATGGAAGTTTCCTTTTCCCATTTCCTTTTTCCTATACACATGAAATTAGAAAAGATTGTGTTTGAAAAGTTTCTTTTTAAAGAATGTATGGCCTCTTCTCAACTTATGGCCACAGTGGTATGTTTTTCACAGTTGAAAACAAAGGTGAATTTTCCAAAATAAAGAATGAATTGCCCGGACTGAAGATAAACTGCGTTACCAATAAACTTCAAGACTCAGATATGCAGATTGGGGCTATATGAAGAAAGTGAGATTTATTTAATATATTTAATAGTTTTGATTTTTTAAACTGAAGATGACAATTTAGCATGATGACACCATCAAAACTCAACAACCTAGATACCAGCCCGCATCCTGAACTGGGGAAAAGGGAGAAAAAACCTTTCAGAGTGATAACCAATAAGATTGGTCCAACCATTTGCTCTTTGTGAAACACTACTCTCTACTAATAAGTATCACAGTATGTCTCTGGAGCATGATCAGAGACAGGCAATGAAGTTGGTGAAAGATCTGGAGAACAAGTCCTGTGAGGAGTGGCTAAGGGAGCTATGATTGTTTAGCCTCGATAAGAGAATGCTAAGAGAAGACATGATCATTCGCTACAACTAGTTGGAAGGTAGTTGTACTGAGGTGAGGGTCAGTCTCTTCTCTCCAGTAATGAACAATAGGACATGAGTAACTGGCCTCAAGTTGCATCAGGGGAGGTTTAGGTTGGATATTAGGAATAACTTTTCCACTGAGAGGGTTATTACGTATTGGAATGGGCTGCCCACGGAGGTGGTGGAGTCACCATCCCTGGAGATATTTAAAAGACGTGTAGATTAGATGCTTAGGGATGTGGTTTAGCTCAGTGATGGGCTTGGCAGTCTGAAGTTAGTGGTTGGACTCAATGATTTTTAAATATCTTTTCCAACTATAACGATTCTATGATTCAACACCACTCTGCCTCATGCACTGCCACCACATTGCAGTCAGTCGGCACTTGCTTTCTGGTACTGTACCTGGGATTCTGCGGCTCTGAACCATCTGACTCCGTACACGGTTTCTTTACCTGCAAAAGCAAACAAGTGCCAGTTACTCTCAATTGAAATACAACTTCCTTGCTCATGGTTCACGCACTTATAGCGCTTAAAGTGGATTCAGCTCTGCTCACCATGATCTCTATAAAATACTTCCCGCATTTTACAGCAGCAGTATGCAGTACTAAACAGTGTGTTTCATTATTATCCCATGAATAGCTGCCAACTGCACTTCCCCAGGCTCCATTAGTATGTAAAATGTTCAGCTAAAATAGCTTGGGAGTAGTCTAACTAGGAACAAAGAAACCAAAGAACCAGGTTCCCCACTTGGAAATGAGAAAGCCATACTGTTCTCAGCACCGTAGAGAAATGTTTTCCCAATTGATGCTACTTCTGCTTCCTGTTAAAGCTCACAATAATAAACACCAGATTCTAGGTCAAAGTGCAGCGTTAGCTAAATCATTCATGTGTTAATTTTCATTTTATCAGTCTGCTAATCGTATGTTAACTTCATCTTCCTATTGAATCAAGGAATACATACACCATTTTCACTCGTATTTGAAATATAAAATTGCATATTTCAACTTCTAATTCTTCACAATACAGTGCTGCAGGCTAATTAAAGGGGGAAAAAAACCATTACTTTCAAATAAAATTAGAAAACTTTTCTCCTGCAGACTAGGTGTCTCCTTGGGATCTTCATGATTTCCTGCAAGAATTTAATTGTACCTTCTTGCACTTTCAGCAGAGAAAAAAAAAACACTCTGCTCACTTGTGTGCTAATGTACAATTCAGGGCTGTGTGGGAGGTTTCAAAACTCCACTTTTAAAGCCACATAGAAACATCATAGTAATTCATGTTCACAATACAAAGAACATTTCCGTAACAACCAGCAAGTATCCAATGGCAATATTTGGGACTACTTTGTATCAAGAGATTCTTCTATATTTTTTTGCTAGTTTAAAAGCATTTCAGAGAAAAAAAAATGGCTGCAACTCCTGTCTGTTGAATTCATTGGCAAAATACTGACCAACTCCAACAGAAAAAGGCTTAGGCTAATCTTAAGCGTTCTCCCTAAATACATGATTATCAAGACAAATGTCTGTGGTGTATGCTAATATACAAACGTGAGAAATATTCATTCAGTTTAGTGCACTGAGAGTCAACCTCCTGGGCCATTGTTCAAAAACAAAAAATTCAAAATAATTCAAAGGCACTGAAATTAAAACAATCCTTCCTAGACATGAAGTGTGTGCTTTCTGAAATAGATTGTCTCAACTGACTTCCAGAGGAAATTGGTCAGAATTTTTTTTTTACATTTTACTTATAAAACTTAAAATACTTGAAAATGAAATGTCTCTGTAACTGCAAAAGATAATATAAAATGTAAAATTATAGCAATAGAAAATATTTAATATTAATTAAAAATATAAACACATCTAATTTACTCAAATCCTAGTAAAGCTCTTTTTTCTTTGTCCCTTTAGCACATACTTCCCAGCTATTTTTGATATCTTCTTGGTGTTAAATTCACTGACATTTATACATTCCGTTCCAAAACTTTTGCCATTCATCTGGTTGTCACGAGTAACACTGTCACATTTTCACTGGGGCGCAGATCTCACCTCTCTGTTCAGGAAAGTTCTGCCACTCACTTTAACCACTTGCTGGAGAATCTCACAGTCAGTCAGCACATCCCAACACCTTGATTTTGCAAAGTGATGGGAAGTCTTGTGGTGGGCAATTACCATAGAAGCCCAAAGATAATTCAAACATACACTAATGCTATCCGAGTACTTTTAACATTCGTAATAAGTTAAGAGTATTGGTCTTCCTGGACAGGCAAAAGTGCTTCTTCTCCCAGTTAAACAATAACTGGGTCCTCACAGATGAGTTCTCTTACCCCTGCTCATACTACTGGATCTGCTTTGACCAACATTACTAAGCAGCTGAAATAACTGAAACTTTGTGATTTGTGTGGTGACTATTAAAAAAAAAAAAAAAAAAAAAAAGAAGCTGACAAATTTTGGTATAGCTTAAAAGGGAGTAGCAGAAAAGCCACAGGGCAGTTCTATCAAAAAAGATTCATCTCCTGTGAAATGCAAGAAACTTGCAGAAAAAAAAAAAAGTGATAATTTTGTATTCAATACTATTTCAATAAAAACAAAGTATTTTAAAAAATATTTCAGGTTTTCAGCTTGGGATATAGAGGATTCAGCTCATCTATAATCACCCACTGAGGAAATGTACACCATAAGCACATGGTATAGACTCGTCTTTTCCTCTGAGGCTAAAGGTAAACTTCTTTGTGTATCTTTTCGGTCCCTCTCTGAAAGAAAAGTTTTAATAAATAAAAATGTTATTTCTTAAAGGAGGAACAGGCACGTGATTTTCTTTCAAGTGGCCATATGGAATGAACAGCATTTCTCTTCAAGGCTACTCAAGTAGCAAAACACATTTTGTTATTCATAAAATTGTGCCACCTTTGAAGGCGAACAGAAAATCACTGTGAAAACTTTCGATCAAAGAATAAATATTGTTTCCTTTGTCTTCAGCTGCACTCTTTTTCCTCTTAATCTGCTTTGCTGACTGTTTTCAAAACAATTAACTTTCACTAACACCACATTTATTTACATTCTTATGTTAAATGTTATAAAACCAACATTTTTCTTTAGTCCTGCACTGTTTTCTTTTTTCTTTTTTTTCTCTGTTTACACAGGTTCTCTCACCATTTTAGTTACATGTATGTTGAGAATCATTCACAAGACTAGTAAGATATTAGTTTCAGTTGGGCTTGAATTTAGTCAAAGTGCACTGAAATCTCTTATTCTGTCTGCTTACTACAGAATGTTCGAAATGTTTCTGCTAAAAATACTTGCATCCAATTATTTGAGAAACATATTGTCGTGTTCATATTATAGTAGTCACATCACTATGCTGCTGAACAGCCGTACTGCCTGAAAGTTTGAAAACAGAATCCCAAAACTGGAAGTGAGAAGAGTCCAAGGTGTACTGGTACCCAGGAATCATCTCTGTGAAATGGTACCTGAACTTATGTCAGCTTCTAAAAGTCCTGTTTTCACAGTTAGTGGATTCCTGTTGTAGTTTAGCTCTTGAATATTTGAAGACCCTATATGCATTGAATATTCTCCATCTCAAAGATGCTGGTGATGAGTAAGATTTAGGATTACTTCTCCTGAGTGCCAAGAGCCTCCATGACACCAGGAAAGGGAATTATTATGCTCTGTCAGCCCCATTTTCTACCATGCAGGGCAATACCCTGAAACATAAAAACCCTGCAGACTCAAATACAGAGAGTAATGGAGCAAAAACAGGAACAAGGAGACGGAACAGAAACCAGGGGACAAAAGAAGAATGATATCTGCAGGGGGCAAAAATTAAAACAGAAGCCAGGTGAAAAAAAACATGGCAGATGTAGTGGTGGGGTGTGGACAGTGGAAGAGTACTGAGGCTGTCTGGGATAGGACAGCACAATACAATTTGCTCTCATCTATTTAGATTGGGAACACTGTAAACACAAGATCGAGCATTCACCAAATATCTGTGAAACTTACTAGTAAAGTCCTTAGTGACTAGTCATCCCAGAGTGGGCTAGAATTGCTACATCAGTTGCTCTGCAGACCTAATTAATGATTGAAGCTGGGACATTATACTTTGAACTTACAAGATGTTGTACAAATATTATGTTTATCGAGACAAAAATGAAGTTCTAATTTGACTCAAATTGGGGAACAACTAGTTAACATTTTATACAATTTCTGCCTTCATCTCTGCTTCAGATCATCAGATTTTGAATATAAAGACTGTTATAAGTGCCTAATAATATGAGGTACTGTGAAAAAGAGATATATTTACTAAACATCAAAGAACTTCAATTAAGCGATATGAGAAATAGTTACAGAACAAATGACTTTATGCTAAGCACTGACTTTGGATGCTTTATGTTTAGTAAATATAGACTGAAGAACACAAAAAGAAAAATCTACATATTTACTGAAAAAAAAAATAAAAGAGACATCTCCTGGAAAGCCTAGTATGTCATGTAATAAGAACCACAACATAACACATAAGAGACTGGATTTCCACTGGCCGTATTAATTCTGGCATTTCTGTGCTTCTGATGTTTTCCTTTGCAACATTAACATCCTTTTAACATGATTTTATTGGACCTCATTACACTAGATGTTAAGCCATGAACTGGTCCTCCTCTATGAGGTGTTCTCTCACACACACTCATAGTATTAAACTCATAATGCAACACAGGTGAGAAATCCCTGCTAACACGTACAATAAGCACAGCTGAAAAATCTTGCAACATCAGCAATAAATTATTCTGGCAATAAATCTGCTGAGTTCCTTCACCTACTGCATCAAATATGGCCTCAAGTATCCCCCCGCAAATTGGCAAATGTGCAATGAGGCTGGGTAGAGCCTGCAATTCTTTGGGTCTGCAGGAAGCAGCTCTGCGTAAGGAACTATGGAAGCTCTAACATCAAGAAGACAAGAATTAAGAGGGAAAAGTACTCTTTGCAGATCCAAAGACATCTCAAAGCACATAAATGTGTTTGCTCTGCCTGTGCTAATGCCTTTTCAGATTGATCTGGAATGTGGGCAGAGCAAATTCACTTCTAGTGCCTTCTCTGAGATCTTCCCTAAGACACTTCCCTGGTGAAAGCTCACCAGCTTCTACTCGGTATCCAAGGAAAAGGACCATATCTGTGGAATGGCTCTGCAGAGGATGGGTCATTCAGGGGCACAGTTTGATGGAAATATATGAGACAAATATAGCTCAGTATGTCTCTGACACTGCTATGAGAACGAAAGTAGCTTCTCTTTTGACTATTTTTTTATGCTGACTTTGACACTGTTTACATACACCTTTATAATCATCTTGACAACAAAATCCTTAGCATACAGACAGTCTGCACAATGCCTAGCATAACCAAGGTTTCCTTTGCTACCATGACATCATTCATCGCTGCTGTGAAACAAATAATGACATTTTCTTGACCTACAAAACAGGCAAGGGCTAAGTTAAAGATACGTTGCTGGGATTTAGTAACAAATTGTAGCCATTCTGAACACATATACTATTTGAAACAGATTTTAAGAAAATATACAAATATTATTGAGACATAACCAGGTTTTTGATGGCTAAATTTAAATAATATTATAGCTATGCATGTCTTGTGAAGACAAGATCTCTGTGAAGCTTCTACAAAAACAAACAGAAATGCCTAAATATCTGAAAAAAAATTTAAATAACCCCAAATTCTCAATTGAATTTTTCATAGTTTTTATGCTACACTCCTATAGGTCTCATAAAGATTTCAGATACTTAAGCTTAATAAAAATAATAAAATTACATAATAGAAACATATACAAACAGTTTATCTAAAAAATGTAGGACGAAATGAAACAAACGTGTATGAAAATCTAATACTACAGTTACTCACCAGAAAGTTTTAAGCAGGTTTCTGACAGTTACCAACCCAAATTCTGATGCTGCTGTTGAGTGTAAGACCTTGAACCAACAGAAAATTGATTTCTTTCCACAATTTTTTCACAGTGCAGGTACTATACATCGCTTTATTTTAACCAAATCACATCTTGAAGTACATTTATCGTATCTCTCAAATCTGAAAGTAGTTCTAATCACTATAGAAGACTGAGGAAAACTCTGCTAAATGAATCAACTTAATTTCAAGGAGTAATTACCAGGAATTCACAGAATTTAATTAAATGCACCATGAAAGTTTGCATTTTGTTGTGTTTTTTTTTTTTTTTTAATTAAAGGCTACATGAGTTAGTTCTCAGTGAAAACATGTTACCAGCTCATCATCTAAAGTAGATTTAGCTATTTAATAGTCTCTTCCATTTTCTTAGTGCATAAAATTTTATGCCATCAACTAAAATTGGCAATTTTAATAAAAATAGATCATGTTTTGAATGTACAGAACTTTCTTTGGTTTTTTTTAAATAAAATTGAAGTGTAAATTTTAAAAAGTTTTTAGTACAGAAGCAGATTGCTGAAGTAGATCAAATTTTATGTAACACAGTACATGAGTCTTCAGATTTAAAGACATCAGATGCATTTCGATGTCCTGAAGATGTGGGAGGATTAAGAACACTGTGGATATTGTGTAGGAGCTTCAAACGTATAGCACAGTGCAGAAGCAAGAGGAAAGGATAGAAACAGGGGAAGCCATTGTTCTTCCATGATCATTTCTTCCTATTTTCCATGCAAGAATTTCCCAAGACAGACAGGGCCATGACAAAATGTATCACTGCTGCTCTCCTGTCTCCCTTGCCTCTTCCTAGACTAATACAGCAGTAACTTTGCTCTGCAACACTTGTCTAACTTGCAATTAAAAATAATCCAGTATCTGCAGTTTAGCCATCTCCATCTACAAAGGCATCCTTTACATCCAATAGAAAGACACAGATCTATTCTACTTGACCTAGAGTAGTCTATTTCAGACAGAGATTAATTATGCCATCCAAAAATAATTGCCACTCTCCACTGACTGTTGAAGAGGACAGGTAGCCGGGAAAACACTGAGGAAATGAGAAAGTGCTGCTAGACAGTCAGAGAGTGCCCACTGTGCCCGACACAGCTCACGTGTCTCATTACATCTTCCTTGAAATCTCTTTGTCTGCATCACTGACTACAGCCATGAAGAGAGATGCCTCCTGCTAAAGTTTCATGTTTTAGAGCCCCTGCTTCTTTGAACCAGAACTTCAGTGATTTTAAGAAGGAACTATCACTCACCAAGTATGTACTAATCTGCTAAATGCTTCCACGTTTTGAGATGACTTCATCCGTGCCACAGTTTTCCATAAAAAACTCTGCAGAGAACAGTGTAAATGAAAATTCTACAGGAATCAGCCTACAGACAGGCCAAGAGGCTGCAAAGCCATGCTGTGTTTTCCCTAGATCTTATTACACCAGGTTGGAATGATGAGTGTTGACACATTAGAGCCCTTGCTGGTGTGCACAATACATAGAAAGTAAAGTGAACAGGGACTTAATCAATCTAGGTAAATGTCTTTTTCATACTTACAGGGACAGTATAATAGTGGTGTCTTTTGGGAACACTGCAGTCTTATCATTGAAAAAAAAGCCTTTCTGCTACCTAAGCCAGAAAGATTAATCGAATATAAGGCTGTGTTTCAATTTAAAAGTTTTACAGAAGGAGGTCTCAATAAGGTGTATTTATGGCATATACTGGTAAAATCTAAGATAATCTGAAATTCTCAATTTTCTCATTTGTAGGCTATCTTTAGGGTAAAAACTTTCCTTCCTTGGTACTTTCTTGCTAGTAAAAGGGTTTTCTACGTGTTTGTTTTTGCAATCTGATTAATGGGTTCACTCGGTTCAGAGCTCTAAGCTTCTTTCAAGTCTCTTATACCTGCAAACATTTTTAAAACACATTTTAAATTGCCTTTGGCAAACTTGCACTTTAAAAAACATCAGGGTGTGACAGTCAAGTAATTATTTTAAGCAGTTGCAACCTGTAAAGTACTATCTTCTGCATTTTGAAATGCATTTATACATGCACTGTGGGAAAAAAAACTAGCATGCTTTTTGTCTTTGTTGTTTGTTTGTGTTAGATGAAAGAAGGAAATATGCCTTCCCTTAACTGATGGGGCAGGCAGGGCAAATGCCACACCACAATAGCACTTTTTGTTTCAGCATAGGCTACCTAATAGCTCAGAGCTCACAGAACACTTTCCCCTGCCCTGCTAGGAGGATGGGCTCCCTTCCCAGAAGGAGAGAAAGAGAGAGAGAGAGACAGGAACGGAAAAAAAATGAGTAAAAGGAAAGAAAGAAAGAGCAGAGGGAAAGAAAGAGCCATAGAGTGAAAGTGCAAAAGAATGAAAAAAAGGGAGAGAGATAAAGAGAGAAAGAAAGAGAGACCACACCATTTTTTTTGCTTTTTAAATCCCAGCATTCCCAGATATCCTTGATCTCTCTTCAGGAGAAAAAACATACTGAGATGCAGGAAAGAGGCTACATTCTGCAATGCTTTTTAGATTTAGTCTTGTGGTTCCTCAGTTCCACAGAGATATCATGAGCAAACTAGGTATATCAAAATTGCTTTGGAGTTATCATTTAATATTCAAAGGAATAGCAAACTTTCTTCTGTTATATGCATAAAATTCAGTTCCTTTTCAGAAAACCTGACCTTATTTTCTTTCCTCCCACTTTTGAAGACTAACCACGGCCAACAAATGCAAAGAAAAAAACCCTAAACTTTGAAGCTAAAATTTAAAGCAATGAAAGTCAGGAAGTTCAAAAGTTAATGTTCCTATGGCTCTGTTAACTTGGCCATGCTGCAAACACATCATGCAAATACTTCAAGCTATTTTGTTAAAAGCATATAGAACTGTGACATAAAGTATAATAAAACATGTTGTTTTCTTTTCATGTGGAAACCATCTTGTATGAGCAACAGTACAGTGTATTTCTGCTGCTAATGCTGATTTCTCTAACATATCAAGCATTTCTGCCACAAGGCACTTCTCTGTTTTGAAGATGCTGGTGACTCATTGGGATCCAGCTTTCCCTGAGCTCACCGCAGAGCTTACATATTGACCTCCCCAGTAACAAAGGCCAACTCCTCTGCTGAGCCTTTTGCCTCACCAGAAGACAATCTATCTTTTTCCCTTAAAAACACTTGTCACAGCTTTTCCATCCCTCACTTAGAGGAAATTAAAATAAATGGCTTTGATGATCATCTCCTTTCTGTCCCTTACTATCCTGGTTTCTACCTAGGAGCATATTGATAGCCAAGTGCAGTAAACAACATGATTACACATCCGTCACATACTCATCCTCATCACAGATGAAATAAAATGCATATTTAAAATATTCCAGTTTAGCAAAGAAGTGTTTTTTCTCTGCCTGGATTCTTTTTTTTTTTTTTTGTCTTCTTAGCACATATTGCTATGTGCTATGGTTAAAGTAGACCAGCTACCAAAAAATGTGCCTTGCTCTTGGTCAACAATCATGTGTTTCTTGACTTCACTGAGAGAGTTTAATCACTGATGGGTCAGCGTTGAGTAAGAAATGCCTACACCACCACCAGCTTCACTGTCCTCTGTCTTGGAGGAGTGTAGTCAGCAGCTGCATTCTTCACTCCAGAGCTAAAATAACTTTAAGAGATGACGACTGTTGTTTTGAACAACAGTTCAGGAAATGTCATTTAGTGAAAAAGAAAGACATACTTAACATGTTCACAATACTCTGGACTTGATGTGAGCCTTGTACTAATCACTTTTCAAGCTTGAAAGACTTCATAGAGTCTGGCACATTTAAGAATAAATGAACACCTGTCTAATATCATGGTCTGATAGAATGGGATGGAATCATTTGGGTATATTGAAAGCATTGTATGTGGATTCATCTATATAACAGCCTGGTTTATTTACAACCCAAAGAAAGTTCCTAGGCTGAGACTCAAATTACTCAAGACCACAGGGTAGGAACAAATTCTACCACATGTAGCCACTTGTTCATCAGTACCACTTTTGCTCAGATACACTTTCAGTCAAAGTCTTCTTCACTGTTGGTCTTATCCCAGCTATATGACACGAGTGTAATGGTACTACATTGTGGCCAACATTATAATCTGCGTTGTGTGACCAGTACAGCACACGCATGTAATACAGAATCAGAGGAAAAGCTGGTCCTTGTAGAAAGGAATAAAACTAGTGATATACTGCTGCTTTTCTTTACAATTTTTTAGTGTATATCTATTAGGAAGAACTCAAGTCACTCCATGTCTTTTGCATCCTTCTTCATCCCTAAGGACAGGCTACTGTATTTAGTGGATAGCCTGATATGGGACTGAGAGTAACAGAAAGATGAGAAAATGTAACTGATTGTTACTCATAGATGAGAAAGATCACATGACTTCTTTTGTAAAACAATTCAGTTCCACATCCTGACCTGGATTCATACTGTACGTAGTCTAAAATATCAAATTCAATTAAATCATCTTGCAACTAGTGACAGAGCAGTTCTGCTGTGATAGGGCTCAGGAAAGGGGATGTTTGATTGTAGCTGCATGCAAGGATCACTCCAAACAGTTGGCTTCTTCAGCTCCAGTTAAACTCCAGCATGTTTGATCAAAAAAGGGCAAATTCCTGTTCTAAATATTGTCAGGACAATTTTGCCCTTTATGATTAAAATAACAGGTTTTGATTATAAGTAGTTGTTTACTGCTCTCCTTCGCAGTAATGAAAGGCAAGAGTACTTCCATGTTGAGGACATGTACTGAAATCTAGAAAGGTAAACAGCCTGTTTATGAGCAACTGCAATGACCCAGACCTACGTAAGTTTTCCTGGCTTCCACTGTTGCCTTCACCTTGCTTCAACAGTAGTGAGACTAACAGCAACAGCTAACTGAGGCCATGTTGTATTAAGTCTTTTAGCAAAAGGCATTGCCTGAGCTGAAGAGTTGGTAAATTTGGGACAACTGTACAAATACTTAAGCTTGAGTCTAAATAGGAACACGGTGCTTAGGCCCACTAATTTCAATGAAACAATTCAGAATAAATATGGTAAGTATGAGAAAATGCTTTTGTAGGATGAGAGACTCAATTAATACAAAAAAAGCGACAGGTGGACAGAGCAAGAAGACAGGTTGGAGGGAGGATGAACAAGGTAACATGAGCAGGTAATATGAACACTAGTTTAGCTCAGCACCTGCCTACCCAATATCATCTGGCAGAATCCTGTAGGCATTATAGAAAATGGGAATCACATGGAGACAACGTTGGGACAGTATTAAAATAAAATAAAACCTAAACAAACAAACAAACCCCCTTGTTATGCTATTTCACAGTAGTTTTTTCTCGTGGTAGTAGGTCAGAGACACTCAGCTATAAACGTATGACTTTTCAACAGATCCCATCTATGAATCTGAACATGAACAAATAATGTGGTCTATGAAAACAGCTGAAGCTGAAGTCATCAGCTAATTGTATAATGCTTTTTATACAATGCACTGACGCTATTCCAATGTAAACCACCTACTTAGAAAGTATACAAATGACTGTTACAAATTAAAAACAAAAGTGTGTTCAGAAAAGGAAAGAACAGCAGGAGAAGGTAAGAAGCACTTGCACATCACATTCACTAAGTAAATAGCTTGTACATTTACAGTGAACAGCTGTCCTTTATCTTCAGTTTCATACATTTCTGTTCTTTCTCATTACTGGAGCTAATTTGTTTAGCATTGTACCAATAATTTCTAGCAGCTGTTGTAACATTAATAAACTACATCCAATAATCAAAAACTTTGGCAACCTACTTCTGTTACAGTTAGGATGCAAAAGATTTTTTTATAGCTCAAACTATTTGTCGGTCAAAATAAAATAATTATTTATGGTCCATATGTTCTCTAACTTGTGAAAAAATAATTTGTTTGTTAAAACGACATATGTTGCGATATAAAATCTAGCAAACAAGTGGATATAATTTGAAGACCTATTCACATGCATTTGTATTTCTATTCCTTCTGGTTAGTTTAGTTTTCAATGTCTCTGGAACACCTCAATAAGAGTGAACAAAGTGCTGCTAGGAAACAAGTCTTTTCTTTTCAAAGGTTAGAAAAAAAAAAAGAATAATAACCTATCAGAAAGAAACTATAGATACAGATGAAATAACTTTTAACTAGTGCACAAGAAAATATACATAATATACACAATTTGTATATGCAAAAATCTATTTGTGAACCTACTTTGTATATATATAATTTACATTTAATTATGCAATAGTAAACACGTAAACCCCAGGAATATTTACAACACAACATTTATTGAAAATACAATTAATATCACAGTGTTAAAATGTCACCCAGTTAAATTAATCATAAAAAGATAAATGACTTTTTATCAATACACAGGGATAAAACATATTTGTTTATATCATAGCAACAATAGCCACAATTAGAAATCACACTAGGAATATTTACCATTCTTTTTTCATTTCCTCTAGACAGAATATCTTTATTTACAGTATAAAAAAGGTAAAGACATTTAAAACCATTATCTAATATATTTTTTATCATTAGTCAGTGGGGACTACATCAGAGGCAGCACAGGTCTTAAAATGCCACAAGAAAGAACTACTTGATAGATCATATTTCCACTCACATATAAGCCACTTTTGCCTCTTTTTTCAAAATTTGACTCGCGTATATTAGTATACTATTCAAGCATACTCAAATAATTCTTTCTGATTTTTCATGAATATGGCCATCTTAAAAGAATTTTAAAATATTTTAAAGTATATTTTACTTTTTAAAACATTCTGTAAACAAAATAGTTGAACCAGCTTTCCAGAAGCTATTAATTAACTGGTTGTGGGTCTTTTTCAAGTTCATATCGTTTTGTTTATATTTGCAGTCCTCCAGTAAATTCTTTAACTAACAGGCAATTATTTGGAATAAGGATTCCTTCCAATTTATTTTGGATGGTTTTATACACACATCTAAAGCATTAAATAAAAAACCTCTTTAATTTAGGAAAATGTAACAACTAGGATTCTCTAAAATCTGAAAGCATGTAAAACAAAAATAAAAAGTAGACAGCTTCATAGTGAAAGTTGAATTTCATCTACCAAGGTCAACGATCAGAAAAACCAATAAAGTACATTGCAATGCATCTGCAGTACTTTTTCCTATAGCCTCTTCAGGCATATTCAATGGAAAGAGCACGCATTTTTTCCTCTTTCAGAGAAAAAAGTCAGCGTGCTTTGTCTCCAGATTTAACCTGCCAGGTCTCCTGCATCTTTCGACCCCCTCCCTTCTCTCCTGTCTCCCCATCCTGATCCTGGAATGTTTTGGCCACGAGGTTAAGAAAGATTCTCCCATTTATCACAACCTGCCAAGCACAACAGGGTCACGGTCCCAGCCCCAGTCCTACTGCTTAACTAATCCAGCCTCGGCACAGGCAGGAAACTTCAAAGATTTTTTGCCACAGGCAAAAATTAGTCCTTATTTGCTTTAAAATTCAAGTATCAATCAAGTTAAACTGTGCTTCAATGGAGCTCACATTTTGAACATTCAGAGCAACATGTACATTTGGTTCTTAGCTGTGACTCTAATTGAATGCAGAGCTCACCTGGAATAGGACTACAAATACTTTAAATACAGCAAAAATCTATTCAACAGATAATTTCATCCATGAGAAAATCTTTAATAAAAAGAACTGTTCACACATGGACTCAAATACACAAGAAATTTTTTTAGTGCATGTGTGCAAGTAAATACATATAATACATAGAGAACCTCTATGTGAAATAACTTCAGATTATTTTAGTCTTCAAATGTTTCATTATATGTTACATATGTATACCAGTTATATCAGATGATCACTCACAGTTATATAATTGTAAAGCTCAGTTTCTGACTTAATATTCCTGAAGTTAAGTTTGAAGAATAATTACAGATTTACTACAAGAACATGCAGAGAACTTTGCTTCAATATTTAGGAAGCGAATCTTCAATTAACTCTAGCTAAAATAATACGTATCTTCTTCTATCCTGGGATATTGCCTGCTACTTGCTGTGCAACCCAACGCAAACAGTAAAATAATTATTCACATAATATTCACATCAATTCACATTCCTCAATATATATTTTTAACTGCAGCCTTTTGGGGATAAAATCAGATTAGTTGTAAAATTAGCTTTAAAAAAATCTTCACATTTTCTTCAGATCTTTACTTTCAACTGAACATTATTTAATCATGTATTAATTTAGAGGACAGAGTAGAGATATAAACTACATATAGATTTTGTTTTCTGTTCAGTTGTTAGAGAAATGTTCTAGCAGTAGAACTGAAAATAGTTTATAAAGTAAACAAGCAGCATAATAACAACAGTGTTACATTCTACAAACTGCTCACAGGCCTTTTACACAGAAATGTAATAAAGCCATGCTCTCCTCTTTAAAAATACTAAAATGTTGGAATCTTAATCCTTTTTTTAACATTTACTAATTAAATTTTATAATTCAAAGTTTAAAAATTTGATAAAGTCCTATTTATACTCAAAGTAAATATAACTTCAATAAAATTTAAGTATGGCTACTTGCAAAGAAAACAGAAAATAAAACACTAAAAAGATAGGTAAGCATGTAAATAAGATAGAAAACATGCTGTGTGGTTTTTCATTTGCTTCCTCTATTTTACACTATACTCAGATATTTTATCTCTTTTAAGTTCAGTAAATAACCTTGACTTCTAATATTTATAATAATGGAATTAGCTACTATGTATGTACAATCTAGCAAGCATGTATATGCCTGCATGACCACAGAAACATACAAATATTTTCCCAAAACTGAATTCAAGTTCTTGCCTTGATATTATCCACATTAATACCAGCTTGATGCTACTTGATTTGCTGTACCATTTAATAAACTATACCAAGCACTTTAACAAATCTAAAATTATCTTGGAAAAATGCTTTGACAAGAACTATAATTTTAATTCAAGTATTTTAAATATTACCGTCTGTATATCTTTTTCCAATTAACATTTAATTTAATTTAGAAGAAACTATAATGGCCCAAAACATAGTGAGACATTAAAAGCTGTTTAGCTGACGTGTATTTCAGAAAATAGCAAACAGTCCAAGAAAAGAAACATGTAACTAGATCTTGCTGCTTGCTGCTCACCAGACCCTCAGCTCAAAATTGAAGAACTTATTGGCTGAAATAATTTATCATACCTTTCCTCCAAACAGCTTCCCTGCACATTACGGTTCCCTGTAGCAGTAAATGGCTATTTACAGTTGGACCAAACTGGGTTGCTCTTTCCTCCCTAGGACTTTGCTTGCTGCACCAGTTTAATAAAACAGCTTTCCCAGAGTAAACCCCTCCCGAGTTTCCCTGAATGAAACAGACATTTAAGAAGCAGTAGTCATAATGCCAGCTCCCATCGTGGCCCTCTGAACACAGCATAGCAACAGCACTGCAGCGCTCACCTGCTACATGGACCTCAAAGTAGAAAAAATGACTGAATGGAGTTAAATGAAGTATTAGTAAATTGCATTAACTTTATTTTTATCCATACTCTTTGTCGTTTGGGGATAACTAATCTGAACTCAGTTTATGTCTAGATACCTTTCTTAGCAGACTGGTCCTTCATTGTCTCTTACAAAAACATTGTCAGATAACATACCAACAAACTGCTCACAGATTTGACAAAATCTGACATTTTCAGTATATTGCAGAATGACACATTTTATTTCTTACAGTACGTAAGAAGTAACCTCCCATGGCAAGAAAAAGCGGCTCCTGAAAGACTTTGATGGATTCAGTCCCGTGACCTAACTAAGCTCCTGTACACACAAGCCGTTACAAACAAATACATTGTTCCAAAACCAAGTTTGAAACTGCTACTTCAGAAACGGAATCTCCTTTTCAGTATAGAATCTGACCATGGAATTAATACCTACTTATATTTACCATTTTATTACTAAATGACATTTGCATCAATACTGTAAATTAAAATCCATCATATGCTTACCTCAGTTGTCTCTGAAGAACAGAAATGAATTCCCCAAATACACAAAGTCAGTTTCCAGGAAAAAACAAAAAAAAGATAATTTCTCTTATGTTTCACACTAATTAGCTCCCACAGTACAGTAGCTAAGGTGAGGAGACAGATTTTCAGGACCAAAAATCTCTAAGCCTGGGCAGCTAGGATTTTTCAAGCTCAGACTGAAGACACTTCATTCTTCCTTGAACTGTAACACCAAGCCTAGTACAGTTCGATTACTTAAGTTAACTAAGAGGACTGGATAGTAAACAAGCTTGGCTCTGCCCAATGGCTTTCCACACCCTTCTGTTTATAGTAAGATGACTTGCATTCAGAGGTCACCCCATCAACAGCTCCTGTCTTTCAGTGGGTATCTAATGTGCTGCCTTTATCCCAAGGCTCTTTTAATGAAACCACCTTCCTGGTCCCTGCTCGCCTGCTGTCTCTATGACACATCTGCTACTTATTGTTCAAAGTCCTATTAAGTGTTAAAATATACAGAAAAGATGTACTTTGGCATATATTCTGGAAGTAATATGGATGTTTATAAGCACTAAACTTGTCTGTGAATACTGAAAAAATAAAGTATTTTTAAAGATTAAAGAAAGAATTTTGCTAGCAACATTCATTTTGTGATAAAAAGAAATTCAGGAGGAAGAAGCATGGTTATCACTTATTGATCTGGACTTTAAAATTTTTACAGATACTCCCCTAAAGGATAATGCATGTGCCTCTGCCAGATAATATTCACTTGAATATGTTAGCTGGAAACAAGAGATGAGGAGTGTCCTCAACCTCTGCTGCAAAATGACACAGGGCCAAGAAAAACAAGAGTGAAGCGCCAGGACCCTAGTGCAAATACCGAGTCAGTTCTGGGCTGCAAGAATACGTGAAATCAATGGCTCTTACAAAATGCAGTAAATACACAGCAGTGTACACACTCCTAGCTCTCACTTTTATGCATACAATAGGCTACTGGCTACAAGGGGCTTACAATCCAATTGGCATTTGTTCTTCATACAGCGTTGGAAACAAGAAAGACAAAACCAAATATTTACTCTGTTGGAAATTACTCATTGCAACAGCCATATCTAAATTAACTATATGTTAAAATGAGGAAAAAACCGTGGTCTTAGTAATTTTTCTTCATAAGTCCAAAGTCTTAACAAGAACTGAGAACTTTTTCCAAATTTCTGCCAAGATTTTTCCTTTCTTCTTAGAGACCAGTCAGTACTAGGAAGTTTAGACTTGTTTCATGTAGAGATGTGAAACTGAAGATGGCACTCTCTCCCCATGCAAACACAAACTTGACTGCTGCTCAGAAATGCTTTTTGAGTGAAAGTTACACCTGCAGTACATTTTCGGCACCAGTTTTTGTCACCACTACAGCTTCAAAATGACAGATAGCAGCTTGGCTCTGTTAAAGCTAATAAAACATGATTGATGAAGTGGGCTAGAAAGCCATGTCAGTTCAGATTAGGATATTTGTACCATCATTTGACAAGTCTCACACTTTATTATTAGAATTGACTGTCAGGACTGTAAGGGCCACTAATGAACACATCCATCCTGATTCTCTGATGCCTTTTTTTGTAGTTAAACCTATTAATGAAGTTTAAGTACAAAAGCTTTTTTCATATGAAATCTTGTTTAGTTTTTATAAAATACTAGTGCTTGGGAAAACAATCTATTTTCTTAAACAGGTGTCTGTCAGCTGTTATTATCTCATGTACTCAGATTCAAGTAATCCTCATTTTCCTGCATTATGTGGCATAATAAAGACCCACCTCTTCAACAATGAAAACCCACTGGAGCATATATAAAGTACCAGGAAGGGCATAATCAGCTTTCAGATGTTGTTTTTGACACTAGCGTTGGGCATAACCTCATTCTTAACTGCTGAAACAACTAATACATCAGGTGTAGAAGGTTGCTAATGCCTTGCATGCAATTTTTTTCAGCACCAAAAAAGGGAAACAATGGAAAAAGCTATCATAGAAAATGCTGCCAAGGGAAGAATGAAAGCTACAGGACATACAAGCACAAATGCTCACATCCACTGGAACTGCTAAATGAACTGCAGGAAATCTTCACAGAAGCAGATAAGAAACAAAATTTATCTCTTTGTCTACCAGGAATCAGGAAGAGGAAAATCAAACTGGTTTCAGACTCCAAAAGCAGTTAAGGAGCCTGCCATCACTCCCTTTGTACTCCTCAATATGCAGGAGGCCTTCACTCAGCAGCTCAAAACAAGAGCAGACTCATTTGACATCCTCTACTATCACTTCACCTCTGTCTTGTTGTCTTCTGCCATAGACTAACATGTCTCAGCTCACAAGAATGCAAGGACCAAAGAAAACACTGTCAGCCTTCCTCATTTTCCCCATAAAATAAGATGGGTTTATGATTTTTCCGGTCTGGCTATCTAGAGGCAAAGTATCCTTCCATACACTTTTCAAGGTGTATGGAATCATAACACAGTTGAGATTAAAAAAAAATTAAAAAGCTATCTTTCTGTGCACACAGTAGTAGTGTCAAGAGATGATCAGAGAAAATTATTGTATCTACAGAACGAGCTCCTTTCTCAGAATGACAGAGCAAAACACTATTCCAGTACCTCTGTGACTGATGAACTGTTCTGTCTGTAAACTGAGATTGCCATGGAGGAGGTGTTTCCCATGACAAATAAATCAGAAGTTTCTTTTGTGCACAACACCACCTTAATGACACAAACGTGAAAGAAAGGAAAATAGTAGATAATAGCAAATAAAGATTTTACTTATGTAAGCAAATACAACAGCGTGAAATGTTGAATATTGTAAATTTCTCAATTAGTTCTGCAACCAGAAGAGTTTCGTTTAGGGCCATGGTAGTGAAAATTACTTCAGATACTAGTTTGCATGTTCTATGGTTTGCTTTATACGCTGTTGTTTACTGTTTGCCTGAAGTACAGAGAATATTAAATCAAAGAGAAAAGCTTACCAGAACTTCTGCATTTTTAATAATGTCACAAAATAAAACTCTCTGCAGGATCACATAAGTTACAATTACTGTTATATCCACAGCTTTTCAAACTAATAAAAATAGCAGCAGAGATATCCAAGATTTGTCTATTTTATTTTTCCTCAGTGGAAAAATTGGTGAGAAAGAATATGCTCTATTTATATCAGTGGTAATCTCTTTTTAAGATACTAATGGGAACATGCTTCCCTTGAATGCATTTTTGCAGTTGTTATGTTTTTACTATTCCTTTAGATTTCATCATTATATGAAGTATTATTCCTCAAGGTACATTAAAGGGGAAAACACATCAAAGCAGCAGATTTCTGTTGCCATCAAGCAACCTTGTCTAATATGTTCTGAGAGCCACCACAACAAGCAATATGGTGATAAAACTGACCTAAAAAAAAAAAAAAAAAAGATTGTAAGTAGTACAGAAATGTTTTGAGAAAGGATTGCCTTTGAGATTTTGGGTTGGTCAGCAGTTTCATAGTGGGAGATCAAATTCAATGTCCAATAAATATTTTAGTGGACTCTGATCTCACATTCAAAGATGGTTTGAAGGTGCTTTGATCAACAGGGCTGAGCCAGCCCCAGACTCTCCCCGCCTCGAGGCCTCTCTGCATTACTGGGATGGCTGACTGGCTCTGGCAGGTCATGGCAGGCCCTGGAGGTGTCAACCTTTATCCATATAACAGATATTGGTATAATGGTGCCTCCAACCCACCTGACTTTTGTAAAAAAACTCACTCACTCAACTGCTTTTACCTCTTTTTGTTAGTTTACCTTTTTACTCACAAATTGTCAGAAAGAAGAAATTCACAGGTCTGAACTGCCGTGCTTTATATTAAATTCAGCTTAAAGTTGCAAACCCTATAATTTGTTGTCATGTATTTTTTATTTATTTGTTTGATCTGTGCTGCCTCTGTGCTAATCCCATAGAATTTATGGAAAAACAAACTAGCCTTTGAATTTCACTTCATGATTGCCTCCTACCTGCTCCAAAGTTCATGTGCAAAATCAAGGTAATAAAAATAAATTCATTATTATTTATACACTTCTTTCTATATGTAATGCTGTATTCATCAGACTCTCCAGCCAACACTAATGCTGTGATATGTTCTGGGCACTTACCAACCTGCTGTTTACCACAATCCACATCACCTACCCTCTCCTTGTTCCCCTCAACCTTGCTTCTTGGATAAAAAGAACAGCAACAACAATAGAGCAGATGGCAGTTGGATTTCAGGATATGCACTTCTGTCATTATTGCAACTGCTACCAAAACCTCAAAGCTGATAAAATCTTTACAAAAAAAAAAAAAAAAAGAAAAACAGATGGAAACTAGCTAATTTCTGGGTTCAAAGAAAAGAGACAGACACCTAAGTATACCAGATTTTTAAGCAGCGACAACAGATAAAGTTTATAAACTTAAATAAGAATTCCAAATTGCAAAGATAAATTAATAAAAGCAACAAACTGCATGCATTTATGAATCACACTCCTGAAAGAGCTTTAAAACACCACTTTTTAAAAAAAGTGTTAAGGTCTTCTTAATTTGCCTTACATTTTCTCAGCACACATATTTTCCAATTTATTTCTGCAATCTTACATGTGTAAGCTCAGTAACATGTAAATGAGTATACACCTTCATGCCTTGCACTTGAAACAGTAAAACTTTAATTTGAAACATCAATGCCCTTAATGCAATAAAACTATCATAACTGGCAACATAGTATTTTCTGCCTCAGTATCACCATCTCATTTTTTTTTCCATTGCTTTCAGTAATTTTTCTTCCAAAAAGTACTCCTTTACATTTTGTTTCCACCTGCTAATTTTCAAAGCTCTGATATTAATTCTGACTTAAATACATAAAATCTTGAACTTTTCAAAATGCATATCAAGATTAAGATAAAAATGTTGCAGGGAGTTTTGATATTATATCTCCTAAAGGGAAGTTGTCATGTAACACATTATCTTTATAAGACATAAACAAATAATAGTAAAAATAATCTATAACCGTAGTAATTCAAGCCTGCACTAACTATTGCATGGTTTTATTGTCACATTTTCTTGGTTTCTAGGGTTCCAATCAAGATGAGTAATGTGTCAGTGATCACTGTCGGGCACAAGTTATCATTTCAACACTGAAAACCTAAAATCTAGTTTTACTTAGGGCTCTAGAGAGTTAACTCTGGCATAATCTGCTATGTTCATCTTATGATCAAATAAAAAGTTAACTTAAATAAGTAGATGAGAGAATTATAGTTATGTAGAAGTTGGAAAGGAATTAAAATTTTTCAAACAGACCTTGAAAGCTGCAAGGGAAATAACAGATTGAACTGTTGGGAGTTTATGACTTGAACGTCTGAAGAGCAGACCACATTTCGAATCATTTTAACCATCTTGCATTCAAAGATGCTCAGTTAGAGCATTTGAGTATCTGAACAGCCTTAGGCAAGCCTCCTATCCTAGGTAATGTTCAGTCTGAGCACATAAAATCCTGTCCATTTATATCTCTCATTTTTCCAAATGGGTACGATACCCTTCACTGATTGTACCAAGCACTTGTACCAAGCTTTTATTCTGCAACAGGACCATCTCTCATCCCTCTTCCTTCTCTCTCAGGATACACACAACTACTTCATTGTACATACTCAGAAATGATGGTTTGAGGAATAGTATGAGAGATTTTTCACATAAAACAAGGGTTCTATCCTTGTTTTAACTTACTGTTTACTTTGAAAGTGGATTGGCAGCTCTGTAATTACCATGGACCTCATCACCAGAAAGCTAGAGCAGTATCATGCATGAGACAATCAAAGCAGAGATTCTTAAACTGTTGATATACAAATCAATTCAAGGAGGCACTTTTGTACTGGCACAGGAAAAAGTGGGAGCAGAAGCAACAGATCCTGACCTTTCTGGGTGCAATACTAGGATTCATGCTGTTTACTTGTGTCTGGAACAAAGAGCAGTGTGGTAGAGGAAGCACTTTTTGCATGAAGGAAAAGATAGCATTTAAGTTCCAACTTGGGAGACATAGGAATTAAGGAACAGCTGATTTGCTCTGAAAAAGACCATCTACATATGACTTTTTACCATCAAACAATCTCTTTTAGGTGATCATTTTAAGAGATTAACAAAACCAAAAGTTTAACTGAGGTCCCCTCCCTTACAAAGATTGATGTTTCAGTATGTAAGAAAAATTCCACCGTCCTTTTTTTAAAAATACAAGCTTTTACTGCAACATGATAAATTTTATATGTGCATTAAATATGAAATTGTAAAACCACAAAACTACAAAAGAAAAAAATACTAAATTTGTAACTGCCTGTACAGCTATTCCCTTAAATAAAACTAAAAAAAAAAGTGCTGGTTGCGAGCACATGAAGTTTATCTTCTGTAAATTAAGGCATGCTAGATACTTAAAAAAAACAATTTTCACTGTATAAAAATCTTGCAAGGAAGCTTTAAGAAAAATTTAGTAACATACATGAGTTACATACAGTGAAAATTCTTGGGCTTCTCCATGTCTAGTTATGGACATTCCACAGAGACAACTAACTCATCTGGGTCAGTTGATTGGCCTTTACTGGAAACAGCTATTCTCAGGCAATTTTAAGATACTGTCTTAATAGTGAACATTTTGAACAGAAGACAAATTATAATTAATAAAATAAATTATTTTCTTTCTGTACAATTACATTTATGCAATATGTTACCAATGTGTTAATAAAGAATTCATACTCTGAAAGTACTGCTGAGCCTTACAATTATTTACATGTCTTTTAATCTAAAGAGACTAATAGCTAGCTACCAAAAATCCTCAGATATCACACAGCCAGCTTTCCTCCAAAGTTACGTACAACACTGTATTAACTTGTCTAAGTTAATATTCCATGTCTTTAGGCATGCATCTGTTGCTAGAATAATTCCTTAGAAATGTAATTCCAAAAATATTTTACCATAATTAATACATGTATTATATGCTTTCTTGTTTTGGGTAAGAGTTCTGTGCTTGTTCCATAATACTTGCAAAAACTTTGTATCAAATACAGTGCTGATAATATTTTTCAACCCATCAAAGGAGGACTTGCACAGAAATTTCCATTTTTTCCTTTGTCTGTGTTGGCTGTTTTAACAATAGGAATTACAAAGAATTTCTCTGCCTGGCAAACAGAGTAAGCGACATCTCTACATCCCAAATGATCCAGCTTTCAGCAGCTCGCTCCTTTTTCTGCTACGCTACACTATAGGCTTTTATTCCTTTTTTCCTCCAGTGACAGATTTCTGCTTAACTAAACTACAATCTTTCTTCTTTATAATTTTATTAAATCCATTCTTTGCTTTAAGCTATTGTGTCCTGAAGCCTAAGTTAATGTTTTAGTCCCCTGCAACACAGAAAAACATAGAGGCATATTCTGTTCTCCAGAGGAGTTCATCAATTGTATGTGGAATGTACTACAATAATCAAGAGCAGAATGTTGGTTTTGGCTTTCACAGATAGTTTTGTCAAAATACAATTATATTAAACTGATCACCTACTAAACTCTGCAAGCTTTTAAAATTTGTAAAATATCTGAAACTTCTACATTGCTTCATACACAAAAATCCTTTGGTATTTTTTGAAACATGCAGATTTACAACTGGAAACTCAATGATAGTAATGTCTATTTATGACTCTTCTGCAGTGTCAATGTAAAACTAGCCATTTCATAGTAACAAAACTTGCCTACTGCTCTATTTCTATGCTTAAAGCTTTAAATCACTACATCTTGTTTTCTGCTCATCACACTTGCAATTCTGCTACAGTCAATGGGGCTGCACTGTTGTGAGAGCAAAATTTGGATCAGGATACAGATTTCAACATCACACTACTCAAAAATATAGTGTTTCAGGAATTTTACCTCAACTTCAAAGGTGGATCATCTTACAAGTGACTAGTGCTGGAGAGCAAACATCTTCAATCACCATAGCTAATTTCTCATCATCAGCACAGTCATTTGGAAAAACTACTTAGTCTACATCATGATCTCTATTTCTGGACACCAGGACAGAAATATAGATAACTTGCTTTTACATTCTATTTAGATTTGCATATGTAAATGAAAAATAAAATATCACAAATAATAGTATTTTATAACATGATTCGGAAGTTTTAATAAAACCAGGTTTCTGTCACTGTCATAAGACATATAAAGTGCTCCAAAGTGGCAAACAAACAAAATACCCCCAATGATTTTAAAAATCTACAGTGGCTTTTTTTTTTTTTCTTGTATACTTATAAATTTATTTTCCTAAACCAGACCTGAAAAACTTATATTGTGGCTTAAATAGGGAACTTTGTATTATTCTGCTTCCCTAGTTGGGCTTTTGATCATTTCCACTAATCAAAGAGTACCTTTTCAAGACCAATAATAAAATGTAGAAGTTTCAATACTTTTTCTTAGGAGAAAGAAATAAATTGGAAATACACACAAGATAACAGAATTTGAAGAAAATCTGGTAACTTCTGCAGGTGAACTAAATTTCTGTCTGAACTGTGAACCAAGCATCAAACCTTAATGGATAAAAAATATTAATGGTATTTCCCTATAGCACACCAAAGTGATTGTTCTCAGCTTTGAAAAGGTAAGGTAGTGATTCTGGACATTAGCCTACAAAATCTGTACAAATAAATCTTTTTCTTCTCTCCTAGATAGACACATTTGCATTTTTGTAATTCATAGAATACAAGAAAAAGTGTTTTGGAGATAAACATTTAAGCAAGGTATTTATTTAAAAATATTGGTTTCTATGCCAGTAAGAGTATTCAACATAACCTATTCAAAAGCATATGCATGTGCTTATTTCTTCACATGTGAATTGTCTCACTGACTTCAATAAGCATTTAATTCAGAATGTGCAGTTCAGTATATGTATCAATCACTACACAAATGGAGCTTGAATTGGAAAAGTTTCTGACAGGAATTTCAGATCTATTCTCTTTTCCAGTTTTGTAGCACTGCACTGTTTTCAACAAAAAAAAGACATTACACTGTAATATGTGCAATTAGAAATGAAACTTACTCCTCACACTTATTTCTAGAGACCTACAAACATCTTGAGATATTACTAAAATATTAAATAGCACAGGAAAATATTGCTTCAGAGACTTGAAACAATTCAAGCACCCATGAATCCTCTATAAATATCTTCAGTTTTAGCAAGAGTTCAGGGGAATATTAGAAAACACTAAGGAATACTTTAAGTACCTTGAGGTGCACAGCAGAGAGAGGAAACAAGCAAGTTGATAACTAAAATATCCAGCTAAAATAAAGCACAATTATTTAACCACAAGAAAAATTGTATCACATATTCAGAGTGCATGGCATTATTGACTAGCAAAGCCACATATTCAAGGTGTATGCTGGCTTGTCTCAAAACTGTCTTGTCTCGACAGAGGTAGACCCCAGCCCTAACCAGTATCCTGTTACTATATGTATCTACTATTCTTCATTCTATCCCTGCTTTCAAGTGCATGAGCACTGTATTAAAAGCATTAAAGGACAAAATGAAGCTTCAAACAATCTCTCTAAAGTCTGTTTTAAAAAAAACTAAATGAATACCTGACTGTGACTGTGCAGAAGAGCATGGTAGAAAGAAAGACAGTCACAAGAGAAGCCCTTTTGACAAGAGAGTTTGAGAAGGGACCAGGGACAACTGTCAGTAGAAGAGGAAATCATGCGCTTTTTTCCCAAGTGAGTGCTACACTTCAGAACTGTCTGAGAGCTGTTTAGAAAGTGTCAACCATGGTATCAATAGCTTCAGTCTCTATTACAAATTGGATTACCAGATTAGATTTTGGGTTATACAGGATACAGTAATATATTTATGAAAGTGGAAGTTACTGATGGTTTTTAAAGTAGTTACAAGAGTCACGCCACTGTCCTGTGAAGTTATCAAACAACCTACCAGGACAGAGAGTTCAATCTTGCCTCTATGCTATATTTCTATCTGACCAAAGCAAAACTAAATAATATTTGTAGACGGTCTTATTTTTCATTAAATAATTTGTCATACAATCATCCATGTTCTCTAGTGGCAACAAATGTAAAATCTTCATTATATGCTGCTACAAAACCATTCCTTTTATTATTTTGAAATATATTTCAATTTCTCTTACTACTCCCTAAATTGCAGCACTTGACTCCAAGTCATGATTTATTACCACATCTGAATTCTATCATTCTTCCAAATCTACAGTAGGCTGGGCAAACAGAACTGAGTTACATAAAGAATGGATTTCCCTCCCTCCCTCCCTCTCTCCCTCTGTGCTTTCCTGTGTCAGCACAGAAACATTGAGAGAGGCTCAAAACTGAACACCAGGTAACTGTAGGTTATGTGTGAGGTCATTTATGTTGTCCTCTACAGTATCAGTGCTTCTACCAAAGTAGTACCAGGGAAGGAGGGTGGCAGGGCAGAGCAGTCTACTCATATTTTAGGGAATTATAATACTGTTCTACTCCACTACTTTTTCTGCATAGCTTACTTCTTAGCTTAGTCCTAAGAAACTTCCAGCAAATCAAGACAGGATTCATTACTGCAGAGGCCACATTGCTTCTTCAGTTGATCTCTAACTTGAGTTCCTCAATGGAGAGTTAAAAATAGTTTGGATGAACATGAAAATTGATTCATTAAATATTTACATGAAGGAAGATGCTTGAAACAGTTGTATGAACTCTATTTTTATTCCATTTAAACAGTCAAACAGTTTTGTAGCTTCACCAAAGATTTTGCTTTAATGTAAAATGAACTCAACACTGGAAACTTTGAGGCTGATATTTCAGTTTTTAGTTAAACAAAATTTAAACTTCTGATTTTTATAATAAGATTTACCATATAGACAAAAAGGGTGTGACAACCACAGATTAATAAGTTAGTTCTGCAAGCTCAGAAGGATGCATTGTCTCAAGAGCTGGTTATGGGGTAAAGGAACACAAAAGGGACCCAGAGGTGCATCAAGTTTAAGAACAAACTACGCAACTCAAAGAGGAATTTTGGGGAGCCAAATAGCAAGAAACAAGTCCATCTCTATGAAATGCAAGAAAGCAAATATAAAATGAACTGATAGATTGTTTCAGAAGAACGTGTATGAATGAACAATTAACCTTGAGCGTTTGTAAAACATTAACTAATGCCTTCTGTTTTGACAGAATGTGAAAGGATCATACAGCTTCCTGCTGCATGAAACTGTCTTCCTGTTTCTGAATCATTATCACGTGAACCTCATCAGCGCAGAAAAAGATGAAATCAGGGATCCTTAAAGTTGAAGACAGAAAATGAAGTTTTTCAGTACATGTCTTTTTTTTTTCTTTTCATGTTTCTTGGTATGATATCATACCCACAGGTAACCGTTTTACAATATACAATGGGAAAAAATGTTGGCCATTATATTTTTTTTAGATAAATATTTTGTTTCACATGCACAGAGATGAGTTTTCCTAATCACTTTAAGTTTGTTTTCTTACAAAGGGAAGTCAAGTTTTTCTACATCTAATGCCAAGAAATTTAATTAAGATGTGCAAAAGTAGGAATTATCTTTTCCAATCCATACAACAACTAAACCAATATAAACTAAGCTTTAGTAGTTAAACTAATTTTTGAAGGTTCCTGGGATACAGAATTTCAAATGTGTTTGAGCAGGAACAAATATAATTGTCATTTTTTTTTCATTTGTAACATATGAAAATCCTCCTGTACAACTTTCAGCACCTGTATGAATCCGGATGATTTTGAAGATCTCTCCCCATCTGATGACTTGTTCACTTAGTAAGTATGATTGTCTTTATAATAAATCCTTTAGACTTGAGTGAAAATATTTTTGTCATGTATTCAAACTACTTAAGGCTGTTTCTTTCAATAAAATAAACAAAATGTTATTTATCTGCATTTGAGTGTAATTTTGACTTGCATCCAACTGCAGGCTGATCTAAATAATGAATTCAAATTTAAATTTCTACAAAGTAACTAATGTGGTATTCTTAACAATATATAAACTGAAATTCAGAAGTTAAGTCAGCTCATAAACTTATTTGTTTTTCAGATTTCTTTCAAGACAGGTTCACATTTCATGGATATACTGTCAATGACAAGGTTCCTTAAAAAAAAAACTTTAAAAATACTCATAAAAGGCAAGATAAAGGCCTTTTTTTTTTCTAAGGAGTGGTTGAAATAATGGTTAGAATTTATATTTAAACCAATTTCACTATAATGAAGCAACCATGGGAAGTAAAATTACTCAAATTAATTCTAGAAATTGTAAACAATAGCAACATAACTATTATTTTGAGGGTCCGATCTTTCACCACTGAATTCAAGAGCACATCTACCATGGATCTCATAGGCCAGACCCAGAAGGCTCTGAAGGATGTATGGCATGTTTCTCCTTCTTGGCTTGATTTTTAGTTTCTTGACTCTTGGGAGGCTAGAATAAGCCTTACAACTGAAAAGAATAAGTCTAGAATCATAAAAATTTCTATCCACACTCATTAAGAAATTGTGGATTTCATCTTTACATGTATTATCACTGAATTCAAATTATTAAATAAGTTTGGGCTTAAAAAGGTGTTGTTGATACACTGAACAGTCATGAGTGAGGCTAAATAACACAACTAAAAGGAGCACACATTAATAAGTTAGTTATCGACTCCTATAGTAACTTACACCTTCTTTTGGCTCTTTGGTATGTAAATTAAAGTGACTGAAACCAATTTACATTCACGTGTATACATCAGAAAGTGGGTGGAAATCTAGATTGGCTGAACTTACAAATTCCAATTTCTTGGCAAGTTAGATATCTCACCTAAAATCTCCTTATCCATTTATACATTAGGAAATGTGGACAAACCAATTATGGAACAGACACAGAGCCAATGAGATCAAAAACAGATCAGTATGCAAGAGTGATAAGCCTAATGAAAACATGGTTTCGAATGGCATATTTTAAACTCAGTGGGAGCCAACTGGGACTTTGGCACATGGAAAAAAGTATACAGGGCTACGTCTAAATGTAAACTCTGTTTACATCCATGTACAAACTGTGGCGAGCAGACTCATCTCAGTAGTCAAGGAAAAGTGAAGTTGATGGCATGGGGATTGTTTTGACTTTCAGCCAAAACAATTGGAGGACTGCACAACATTATGTCTGTCCTGCCTGAGAAGACTACCAGAACATTCTACAGAACTGTGCTTTTCCAAGTAGCTCACGTCCAACTACACAAGGTTTAACTTTGCAACTTGACCATGATATTAAACATTTTTCCAGATCTCAGTATTTGCTTAAAGAAAGAATGGGACAAAGTGTTAAATATTTAAAGACTAGCCAGTATTACCTTCATATCTGTCATCTATTGAATGCATCTGGGAGAAGCTGGATACAAACCTGAAATCTTTAAAATAAATTCATGGATCACTGAAATCTTACAATAATTGTCCCCAAAAGCTTGAAATTCATTGGATCAGCAGATAACTTTGCAAACACATGCACACTCTGGTGTGGGTGCACACCCACCCTGAAAAACAGATTTTCTAACATCTGCCAGGCCACCATGCCAGAAATTAGTTTTCTCTTTTCTGACTGGATAGTATTATTTTTATGTGCAGCTGTTGAACAAAATAGTCTCCATAGCCCTTGGATAATAAATCCTTTGAACACATCTAAGTGTATATGTGTGCATGTGTGAAATAGTGACTCTTCTTTGAATGTTTCCAGACTCTGTTATAATACTCAGCTTCTTCCAAAGCCTACAGCAGTTACTTGGAAGATGACTTTAAACATCAATGCACTTTGGATCAGCTCCTGGAAAACAAAGCCAACTTGAAGTTTGATTGCATTGCAGAAATATATGTAGGAAATCGCCAAATGCAAAATAATAAACCTGGATGCTAATATACAGTGGAACATCCTGTATTTTAACAGAAGAGTGACTCAAAGGCTGACTAGCTAGTATCAGATAGGTTATAGCACTGAGCTCAGTGACTCAAAACTAAGAGATGTGCCCCCTCCAATGAGGCACAAGGTATTCTGTTCAGAGGCACATGCAGATTCCAAATGAATACATCCTGTACTAGCAGAGTGATTCATGCTGCACTCCTAGAACATGTGATCTCCCTGCAGTCTGTTTGGGAGAACACACTATTGCACTATACAAGCTTATTAGACATGCTCCAAGTTATTGTAAATTCTTCTATAGTAAACAACTCTTTGCTTAAGAACGTAAATAGATCTGTTCAAGATAACAATTGCATTGACCCCAATATCTCACTTTCAGCAGATACTGAAAATGTGTTGGGATAAGAAATCACCCAGAGATACTTACTCAAAATATTCACTAATCCTTCCATATTTAAATGCTAACTTTTTAAACGGACATTTAAAAAACTTTTAAAAAGGCAAAAAAAGAGTAATTCTTTTTCCATTACAGAATCCAATCCCTTTTGACTGTTTTACTTCATGTTTCCTATTTTTTTCACCAGAACTTTATCCATGTGAGAACTTATTCTCTCCTCCCAAGCCTGACAAATATCCTCAAAATAGTTCCATGCAGAACACTACCACATGCCTTTTGGAAGTGCATGAAGAGCTGTTCATTGAGATCAACATCTCTTAAGAGATTTCTAAAACAACAGTGAGGCATGCGAACCCTTTACTGTCTTGCATGCTAGAGCATAAAAGTGCGTTTTAGGACACTAAGATCCTTACTGGAAGAAAAGTTCATTTTGAATCATGTATGCCAAAGCAGATAGTACGTCACATATATGGAGAAACCAGTAAGATTATGATATAGCAAGTTTTAACCTTCTGATTTTAGTAAAAAAGGAAAGAAAGGGAAAAGGAAAGGGAAAGGGAAAGGGAAAGGAGCTCAATAGTTCTTCATGCTTCAAACTTCGGTGATTTTTCCCCAGTTTTTCTTACAACTTACTTTTAAATGAGTCAAAGAATCCTTTCAAGCTGAAATATGTTTTTTTTTTAATTAACATCTTACGAAAATTTATTGAGTCATAACTACATACTGTACTTTTTTAAAGCATAATACAATTATCCTTTGTAATACTTAAAATTACCTCTATCATATAGTGCAGGCTTTGCAGAACAGTACAGATATCATTGCATTATGCAAACAATATCCAGTAAGAATATATGGAAAGCTGACAAGAGTGAAAACTGCCTTTTCCAAAACCCTCAGCATCTTGGCACAGACAAGAAACTCTCTGGGATGCAAACAATTACCACTACAAACAGTTTTCAACTGTCCTAAAACTGACAGTAAGTAATTTCAGCCCATGATTTCTAGATATTTCTGCTCTTACCACTCTTTGTTACAAGTGACCTGATGCCATTATAAGGTTAAACTGGTATAACTGTTTATGTGTGTTTGGGTGAGACAAAGAGTCAAAGCCACTTCCTCTCACTTAAGTAGCAGCATACTGCACTTAAAGACAAATCCCTTTACATCTGCTAGGAAAGCCACATAGTTATCCTGAAATGGTGCAGTTCTGGAGGAAGGAAAGGATGCATAAAGGTGGAATACACTGGAATTCCCTACCTTCTCCAGTCACTGCTGTCCATAAAGCTGTGAAATTCTTGGCAGACAATTGCTATATGCCACTGAAGAATATGATAGTTGCATTTTGGCTTGACAAGAGCCACAACTTTACCAGGGCATCAGAGCTTAATTTTGGTCTCTGCTGAAACAGATGGCAAATTCCTAGCAATTTCACCAGAGGTAAGATCTTGCTTTGAAGGCCTTTTGCTTTTACATGCCTTTTATTTTTATCTCCAGTGTCAGTGGTTTCCCTTTAGCACCTAAGGGCAATGAAGTACTGCCATCCTCCTTCAACAGTACATCTAGCCCAAGCTGGAAAGAGACAGACAATTCTTCTGAAAAAGACCTTGAGCTGTGATGTCTGTAGAAGGATAAAACTCAGCTTAGAGAAAGGAGTTTGGTCATGTTCTTATTCTTCCATCTAATGAAGTCCAAACAAGGGCTGTACTATCAGGCCAGAAAGCTATTGGTAGCCTACAAAAATTGCGTTCATTCAGATACTCTTGTATGTGGCAGGTTGTTTCTGACACTACTCAGCATCAACAGCTCTTGTTCTAACTTTGGTCTTAATATTCCTTCTGAAGAAAATCATTCTTTAACAAGAGACAAAAAAAAGAAACCAAATATTCACAGAATGCTGGGACTAAAATAGATGGCAATTAGTTCAAAACAAATACAGGTCAGGTAACATACACAGCCCAGGAGGCCAAAGAAATAATCACTCTGTGAGTAGCAAATAATCAGCAGTGGCCTTGTGGAACCAGTTTGCAATTGGGAAGTAAGAGTACAGTGAGTGATCTGCTTGTTAGTGGAGGTAAAGGCAAAAATATTCATTCCTCATGTAAGACAATTATGACAAGGCTCACAGAGTATATGTGGAAGATACCCATAGGGATCATTTCTCTCTGTCAACCATGCTTCCTAGAATAAACTTCTGTTGTAGCCAAGCAACAAAAATCCTCATAAACAGCATTCAGAATACAAACACAAATGTAATCCACATGAAGACAGATATTACAGCAGAATATGGGAGAGGCCACACAAGTGTGAGCACACGTGCATACATGTGACAGCATAGACTAGCCCAAAGCTTTGCACACTTTGAGCACAGCCTCAAGAAATTACACGTACATCACTTACTTCTAATGATTATGATAATATCTAATACTTATGATAATCAATTACTATAGATTAAAACAAAGCCAGAATTTATTTCTGGAATAATGAAAGTGATTGGTTATATAATGACTAAATCAAATGAAATATTAAAATATCAACAGAAAAAGGATTAATATTCTGCCTTAACGTTTGAAGCAGAAACCAAATTAAACAAAATAGAGATCATGACAGCACAAAAAAACCACCTCAACACAGCTTCATGAAAAGCACTGCTCTTCTAAAGTAGGTCCTTTCTTAGAAACAGAGCAGATACAGCTTCCATTTATTATTTATGGTGCTTTGTGCCCATGTCAGCTCCTGATTAATAATTAAAATTAATCTCATTAAGGCAGATTTCATTACAGGATAATTTAATTAAATGATGAATTGGCTCCCAGATGTCACCATTTGTGCCATCTTTTAAAAGATGCTGCTGATGACACAGATTTACAAGGTTTTAGTCCTAACTTGAAAAGCTATGTTATTTAACAGATTCCTAAAAATATTTCACAAGAAAGGCATACCACTTTATATGATTCCAGTAAGGTGAGACAGTCACTTCCAAGTAAAAAAAGAGGTGTATTTTTCTGTATGGTCAGAGTAAAAATGAGAGGGTCAGCTTCAAACTTGATAAAAAGTAGACTAACTTCAGTACTTGTGAGGATCCTACATATCAGTATTTTAGTCAATTTCTTCCTTGTAGCACAAAGTGTCTGAGACATCTGCAAATATAAATTATTTTAGATAGGCTTACAGAAAATTTCTTTGAATTTCCAAATTCAGTGTTTTAAGACTTTTAAGAAACAGGAAACGGATGAATGAAAAGATAAAATGTTACTAGTAGCAGAAGATGAAGCTGTCTATACCATATTTCTAGTAGCCTTTTCATAATGCTATGCAAGATTTCTTTTGCTAGTTAAAAAAAACCCAAAAACCACAAAACACAGTGGAATATCAGATGCTAGTGAATCAGTACTATTAGAACAGGCCAGAAAGAAAGAGCTAATGAGGGTGTTTCGTAAGTCAAACAAAACAAAGAGCAGAGAGGACATCAAGTAGTGACATAAAATACTGTGTCAAAAAGTTTCAACATACCAGAAAAACATTTTCTCAAAACCTCACAGACCTTTTTGAAAGACTCGGTGTAAGGAAAACTGAAAAAAAAGTATGAAGCTGAATCATAAGAGTGCACCATACAAACATTTGCATTTGTGGGCTAATGTTGCTATTTTTAGGCAGCTACCTTTGCCTAAGGCATGACCAGTAGCCTCCTCTCAATCCACTACATATTATAACTTTCCCAAAAGACAGTTTAGTGTATAGAAAGCACCACATAAGTTGAAATTCATGATCACCGTTTGATCTTTGAATGTATCAGATAGAAATAAGGCAGCCAAAGTCCCTACTTCAAGCAGTATTCTGTTCATACCAGAAATTGCTCCAAATAAATATGCAAGTTATCCTTCAGAATGGAAATGTTTTCATACTGTTACTTTTCATGAGAACAATACAAAACCACCCAGAATATTTTGAATGTTGAAGCTGTGTCCTGCTTATGTGTCCCTGACCCATTCAAACTCTGCCAAAAGAGTACTGTGGCAAAGCCGTCAGTGGGAGGAAAACCATTGCTTCTGGTGAACAGCTAGCAGAGTTACCAAAACTGTAACCAATCAGGTACCAAGGGCTAAATCTAGAACAGATTTAGGTGCTTACAATGAAATAGAATCTTGAACCCTAATTTACTTTTTGAGCTCCACATACAATACATGGAGGCTGAAAGGCAGTGCCAAAGTCATCAGTATGCTGTAATTATCTACCTGGATGGACATGCTGAGCAGACTAAATAAGCTTGGTTTACTAGACAGGTCAGTGAGCCATCAATCTGTGGCTTGCCCTGTCAGCTATGAGCCAGCTAGCCCAGTTAGATGTCTTAGGCAAGATTGGACTTTTAGGAGTTTTTATGACTGTGAAGTTGTTTTCCAGTAGAAGAGCAAAGCAATAGCTTGCAATGGATATACAAGAATTTAAGTTCTCCGTCTATGCAGCAAGAAATTGAACATAAAGGATGCTCAGTCCTTCAACACCATATGACTTAAGCTTCTAGCAACAAACTACTACTTGAAATATGGAAGATGGAAAGTCACTATTTATTTTTGTCAATTCAATGGTTCCACTTGCACATAGTAACATCTTGCCCTACAACTGCATTTTAATTACTGTGAAGCATTGTTTGCACTTACATTATTTGTTATTTATTAGTTCATCATTTTAAAAAAAGGTATTTTAGAATGAGTTTAGAATAGACATACTTTAGGAGTGTGTCTATATCTGCTCTTTAAGGAACAATTCAATAGAATTTCCATGAATATTAGTCATGATTTATCAAAGAAGTCGGTGATTTACCAGCAGTGCTGGTTATACACATTTACAGGAAGAAACATCTCCCTTTTCTAAAGTCTTAGCTACCTCCGTTCCCTCCTCTCCACTCGATAGGAGAGAGGGCAAGAGGGAAAGAGGAAAATATGTCTCCTTGAATAGCTGCTTTGCTTTGATTCCGAATCTGTGAGGATTAACTGAAAAATTTTAGTCAAAGAGCTAACTGATTTATACCCTTTTAAAAGGAATGTGAACTATGTGGGTTAAAAAGACAATGTAATGCTGTACTTTAAAATTTGATTATAATATGCAAGCTACATTCTTTCATTGTTTTTCTACCTTGATCTGTGATTTCTGTGGAAACTACAGCCCCCAAATAATACATTAAAAATAATGTGTCATTTTTAAAATAGCAAGGCTCCTCAATTAAATTTTTTCCTCAAAAATAGCTTCTCAGCAGTATGATATGTAACTCCTATGAAAATAATAATTCCTCTGCTGAAAAATAAACACACACAAAAAATGGACATAAAGTCACATATGTTTTTATACTCTATACCTCAAAAAAACGAGAGAGGGAAAATATCCCTCTTAACTGTTCTTATGATTTCAATATTTTTATTGACAATTTTAATAGTATTTTACAGAAAAACTATAGCATACCATTTTCTGGTATTTCCCCTGCTGTCTACCTGGTGGTTACATGTCTTGCTTAAGTTTCCCAATCTGTCTTTCCACACATCTTACCAGGCTGATCACAGCATTAAGCTTCTAGTCTTTTAACTAACACAAACATCACTGTGTACTCCTACTTTGCACCACTGCATGGTTCAGGCATGCCAATTTTTTTCATGAAGTAACCTTTTCTGACAAAATATAATTCCAAGAAAAAAAAAAAAAAGATAAAACAAAATGGACATTCTGAGCTGACAGCGAACACACATAGACAAAAAAATATCTATTACAGATCAGTTGAAAATAAAGGTATATATATAAAGCACACAGCTAAATGATTTTCTGTGTCTCATTGCCTTTAAAATGTTCTACTAGTGAACAGATTAAATGCTATTCTTTCTTCTCTTTCTTAAAAGAACTTTTAGCAAAGTTCTACACGCACTCTGGCTTTCCTCAGGCAAAGGAGGAAAAAGAAATTAAAATGTAATGTATAGTTGGGTGCTCACTGCTACACTTTCCTACTTTCTTGAAGAATTATGGAGTGTTCCCTCTAGTGATTTAACACCATCACATCACTCTAAGCTAACATGACAATTTGAGGAATTAACATGGTTTTAAACACAATAATGCCTATACTTCAACCTAACTGCTGTATTAAACCCATTGATTTGAGTCTGCATGTATCAATGGTAGATTTTGCCAACTATCTCTAGAATTGTGTACCAGTTGTTTAAGAGAGCAGCAACAACTAATTTAGTCAATTCTACTGCATCAAAATCATTAGTGTAACTGCATCAGAACCTATACTCTGGTCACTAAACTAAGCTGGAGAAGGGATGAATATGCTTTCTCCCATACATACCTCATTCATTCTTGGCTCCATCTATACATGCAGTTTTCTGATGGCAAAGCCTTTTCCCAACTAAGGAATGGATGCAACTCAACATATGCAGACAGTATGCAAAGACACAGGGAGGAGGTCTAGACAATCCATAGCTACCCTGCCTTCAAACAGATAATTGCAATTACTGCTGTCTCTTTCACAGAATCTAATTTATACTAATAATAGAAAAATCAAAAGGAAGAGAGATGTCACATCTTAGTGGTTAGATGCCACACCTGAGTGGTTTCTTGGACCAGTCAGAGGAAGACAATGGTTGCTGGTGTTTGATACTTCAGATTGCTTTACCTGAACAAATTTGTTTTTTCATGCCCTGCCCTTATTCCCTTTGAGGCAAGGCAACAACATTCACTAGTGACATCAAACAATGCTCTTATAAAAATGAGATATACAGCTGTTTTCCACCATTTTATTGGCAGACTCAGGAACTAGAAAGGACAGAGAGGGAAAGAGAAGAGCAAAAAGAGTGGAAAAGGAAGGGGAAGTATGTACTTGTGTAATTTTGCCTGAGCTCTTAAATCTCCATTAAAAAAAAAAAAAAAGAGTTTATTTCACCTATTTTAGGAGCTTTCCAGCTAGTAAGCACATTGATTATAATTGCTTTTGATTGTCTCAATGGAATTAATTTTATTTTATGCTACATAGTTATGGGAACACCACTAAAAAATAGACAGGCTTCCTATAGATTTAGCTTTGGATGGCTGTTCTAAACTTTACGATTCAGGAAATAAGTGGAATTCTCTTAGCATAAATTATATCCTCAGAATTGCATAAATTACCTCAAGTCACCACCAGGCCAAGAAGTTAATTGATATTTACTAGTTTTGATGTTTCATCTTACAGGCAGAACATTGCTCAGCATCCACTGAATGCAAAATGAATCAATAGTACATTTACCTTTCGATGTAACTATTCTCCCCCCAAAATACTTTTTTCTTTGCATCCATTGAATAACACAATTAGCATTTTCTTTCTGTCTTTCTATTACTTATTTAACAATGTTCTATGAAGAATCTAAAAACTTAATTATTAAAGAAGAGTTGGAAGCATGTTAGGGTGATGTTGATAACCCAAAGAATCAAAAAATTAAGATGAATACTTTTATTTTAGAATAGTTTAGCAAAATTTATGCTGCCAAAAATGCATCACTTTTTAAGCACGAATGTACGGAGGAGTAAGCATGAAAATTTATTTCCAGACCACTACAGTTATTTGATTTTTTTATTTTCTGAAAAATGTTGTTTTAGGAAATATGGTTTTCAGTCAGGTTCTTTCCAACAAACCTTTTCCAGCTTTATGGGAGTTAAGTGAATAGGTAAGGCTTTTCCCCCTTTTCTTGCCCAGCTGGGAACTTAGGCAATGCTTCTCCATTACTGTAGTCTGATTCTAAAGCTACTTTAATTCTTAATACCTTAATCACTTGTGCTTATTAAATTATTTAAAATGTGCTCTGAACAACAAGGATCTTCCTTTGCAGATAATGAAGCAAAGGAAAGCTCACGTTTCACAGAACTTGAAGAGTTGAATGGGCATCTGAGGAAAGATGCCCTTGAAAGTTTTGAGTTTTGTCTTTTGCCTTAATTTTCTACTTGCAGAAGAGGAAATTAAAAAATGGATGAAATAGTAGCAGTAGAGTTGATATCTCATTACAATTTCTTTCCCAACAGGAAGTAATTATTTTTTTTCTGATTCTATCCATTCATAATTTCTCATGAGCACCTTCACATTCAGTAATTCTTGCACCTCAAGATGCAGGTCACGTAACTTAGGCTAGTGTACCAGTGTTATCACAATATCACATGCCCTAAAGGTTGTATAGGGAATCTGCATCTTCTCTATGGTTACCTCCTCATGAAAAGCTATAAAACAGGTAGCAGGTGGGAATCCCATAAAAAATGGAGGAATTCAAGACCTCTTCTTTGGCACCAGATACATGAGCTACAAACTGTGGTGTCTAGCAAGGGATAAATTTAAATATGCAAAGAAAGGAGGTGATGACCACATATGGTGACCACATAAGGGTAGTACATGAGCATGGCAGGTGGACTGGTGATTGTGTTAACCTTTTGAACAACCCATTTTCAACAGAGCTGGAAAGTGATGTCCGAACCCACGTATTAACAGCTGCTAACTGCAGGAAAGATATACCTCATCTCACCCACAAAAAAAGTTCTTTAATGAGACTAAGTACAGAGATGGTAATGTTCAATCAGAAAGTACTATTAGCTTTCACGGAGAATATCCCACATTATCTCACATTATCACTCCAAAAACAAGGATCTAGTGGTGGGTTTTCGGTCATGCTCATTTTGGTATTCTTCCCTTTTGTTCCTAGAATAAGCATCTCTCCTAAAACAATCACTTTTAGCAGCCGACTTTGACCTTCAAAGTCGGCTTCAAAGATGTACTTGGACAGA
>WBNH01004312.1:0-120151 GCA_013401255.1 Urocolius indicus
ATATAAAATAACCTGATTCATATTTTTCAGAAGTTAATATTTGCTTCAGCTATGTTCTGCTCATGTAAATTTCGACATACTGCCATTCTCTGAGCTCTAATGGAGAAACAACAATGAATAGTGTTTCATCCCGTTTTTAATAAAACATTTATACACATATCATACAGCGTACCACTGAATGTTATCAACACTTCTACCGTCAAATATACTGTGAGGCAATGAGTATCCCTACGCTGCACTATGCTATCTACAAAGTCTGTGATGGGGGATAAAATCCTGGACAAATATTTTCTCTAATTAAAGTATGAGAGTGATACAGTGAAGAAGTAGATTCAGAACTGACAGTCAGCAGGCTGAGTGAGGAGTCACCAAAACGAAGCCAATAGCAAACCTTAAGAACAGGGAGTACACAGGGAATGTATGGATATCAATGGATACTCTTCAACTTTTCCTCCTGTGAATATCTTCACTGTGTTAACAGTGGTGAATATACCATGTTTCAGTTTTGACAAACTTGTATTTTCTGTTGAAACTGTTTTACCAAAGCAATTACAACTCTGTTAAATATAAGCCTCACACAAGATCCGAGCAGACTGGAAAATCACCTTTTTAGGTTTACAAACTGAAAATAGAGCAAATAAACAGGAAAAGACAAAGCTGAATGTTTTACCACTGAGGTATAGCTAATGCACACTTAGAACATATTTGCATTTTCGTTGTTAAAAAGTAAAGCATGGACTTATCCTGTTAAAAGATAAAGCAGTAAAATTGTGTTCCCAATTTCAAAATTAAACATGGGACACATCTGCAAGCTTAGATTCCTCAGGTAGCTTGTAAGACGCTGCTTATTAATGTTATTATGATGTTTACGTACATTTTATGTTTTACTGTGGATCATCTGTCTTAGGGAACATATTTTCATGTTGCCCATCTTGTGTGTTTTGCTCAGATTGCTCAATAACTTTAGTTCCATTTTAGGACAAATGTACAGAAACCTTAGTATAAATCTGTCACTACTTGGAATATGAATCAGAATGTTTTAATGTTTTGGGGTTTTTGTCTGTCTCAGCTGGTTTAATTTAAATTAGACTACACTGCATTTCAAGCATCAAGAAACTTTCTGCTTTTCTCATTTCCTAAAGTAAAGAAGAATTATTCACAAGTTTTAGTAGAATACATTAATACGATGCTGGTGGTTTTTTTTCCTATTTTAAAAGAATATGCAGTTGTACAATGCAATAATAAAAATATTCCCAATGTTATTGTATTGTTTTAATCACACCTTCTGCAGGTGGCTTTGAGTAATCTGCTCTTCTGAATAGGATGAGAGATTTCCCTATGGATAAGATTTGGTATTAAATTAGGACTTTTTCCCTGAGAAACATATCCCAAGGAAAAAAAAAAAACACCTTATTTTCTTTTTAGCTAAAAAAGACATTTTCAATGAGCAGAAGGATTCTTATTATAATGTCTTTAGAAAATACAGCATAGGTGACTTCTATCACATAGTCTGTTGAATCATGTCCTTGACTATTTTGAGAACGACAGTGTGATTGGTACTTTTCAATTTTCCTTCTCAGGGCACAACTGCTTCTTTATAAATTGCTTAAGATTTCTGTAAAAGAAACAGTGTTCTTCATCAATGTTGTAGATAACAGCAATGTATTATCCTCTCCTGCAGATTAATTTTGATGTATGCAGAGACCAACTTTCATGAACTTCTAAGATTTGATGGCTACTCAGTCAACAAAGTTCCCTTTAATTGTGGCAGTACTCTTGAATAAGTAGATCTTTTTTTAACCTCTCTGAATATCTAGACAGACTCAGGCCTGCAGGATGAACTCGTGTGATGCCAGTAGTCTCCCTCACCTTGTGCCTCATTTGTTCATCATTCATCAGTTCTTTACACCCCCACAAAAAAAAAAAGACCTTGGATGTATTTCTCTGCTGGACAGCATGGTTCCTACACATTTGTCACTCATTATAACTCACTAGATTCAGGCTTTTGGCAACATAAGGCCTCTTATCAACAGTGGAAGAAGAAGAGGTAGTCTCTCTTGAGTATGGGTTGTGAAATAGGAAAGATTCTCTGTCTTCTATCTCTGTAAGTTCTCTAGATAAGCTGGTCCATGACCATCACTTTTCAGGATGCAAAGGGTGGGAGGAGTAATGAGGACACAGATGGGAAGTGTTTCATACTGACACCTTAATAACATTCCACATGTTTTTCTGATTGCCCTTAAGGAAAGACTAGAAATACTTTTGCATAATGAGAGGTCAGATCTAATAGCAACTGGCACAGTTGTTAGATGCTGAAAGAAAGCTAGTAGTTCAAAAGAAAACTTTGAGAACACCATAGGAAAAAAATGCCACAGACACCTGAGTGACTCAGAGATCAGCCATGTGGCACAAATTGATGATCAAGGGCTACTTCCATATCTGATGACTGGGTTACCAAAGCAAATCACCTGACTCCTTAAGGCAAAAAACAAAGCAAATATGAAGCAATGACCAAAGACCTACTATATTTCTTGTGGATTTTGTCTAGTTTTCTTACAGTAACAGTATTTTGAAAATAATACAAAAGTGATCTCCCAGCAAAGTAAAATATTAGTTAAAATCAGTTTGGGCACAAAAAGATTACAATATTTGCCACCACTTTTGCACTATAATGTACATACTGAAGGAATGTCTGTCTAGGAATCACATATTAAAAATGTTTACAGCAAATGGGATCTGTGTCAGTCAGAGAAAGATTCAAATAGACCATCCTTTTTCAGGAGACCATTTGTCCATGGAATGACACCATAGTGACTTTTTCTTGCTTTCTTTTTTGCCTCTAGGGCAAGAAAAAATTTACAAAGTAAAAGAGGACAGCTGTTCACAGCTATCTCATGTCTGATCTATGTCCTCTCAAAACAGACTTTTCATTTCCCTAAGGCAAATGGTATTCCACCACAAACATGCATTCAGATTAGGTATTCTGGGGTACTTCTTTTGACTCCCTCCAATTTCTCTAACTGAAAGTATACAATTGCATTACTCAAGAAATGTGCTGTATGATAGATTAATAATATTTCTGGATTTAGCAGTTAATTTTGCATCTCCTTGACTGTCTACTCCCCTTAGTTTGACTCCTGGAAGTTTTTGAGTATTCATCAGTTACCATATACAGTGTCTGATCATGATTCCTAGCCTAGCCTAGCTTCCAGGCAACAAATTATTTCCTGATTCACTTCAAGTATGATCACTTTTCATTTAAATCAATTGTAGCTTGGGGAGGCTATTGATGAGAACAATATCCTAAAGAGACAACAATATCAGGGTTTTTCCAAACGTCTCTTAAAATTCTTTTGAAATTGGATAACTTTCTTTACCAACTGAGCAAATCATCTGGACCCAAAAAATGCAAACACCATCGGATGACTTCTGATTAAATCTCTAAGTGTCTGGGTTTCCACAGCTAAAGGATAGAACTCAAGTTTGATACATTACAAATTCTTTGTTTAGTTCACACAGTAGTTCCATGATCTGTCATGAAATGTAAATGTTTTTGATCTGAATATAGTTCAAACCTGCCCAGGTTTGATTTATTGGAATAAATTTCTATAAGGATGATAAAAATGGGCTGACACTTCAAGAAACTTTGAGCCATAGATAATTGCAAGCTGAAAAAAAAAGCAGTCCTTATATGGAAATAAGACCCACATTTGAAAGAAAAATAAATTAATAATTAAGTCTCATCCACATCAGGTATCACAATATTCCAAATAGCACAGTAGTTTGCCTTACTAATTAACTCTATGTAACATTACAACACCAAGCAGCTGCTATTGACATGAATATTTTATCCCAAATCACAACAGGATTTCCAACATACCCAACTTCCCAGGAACAGCCTTAGGGAAAGTAACATGATTCATTTCAATGCTATGTCAATCTGTGATAAAAGAAAGTGAGCCCCCAGACCCAACAACCTCGTACGTTGTGAATGGATATGTGTGTAAAACCTGCTGAGACACAAGATTCAAAAGAATTGACACATAGGTGTGCCAGCCAACTAGGAATTGCAGTGTAGGAGGTCTTTCTGAGAGCTTTCAGCAAATATTATTGTAATACTGTTGTGCTGCCTTAGGGTCTTGGAAAAAGCTTAACATATCTTTGCAGAGTAAAAACAATGAAAAGACGAATGAGGTATAACATACTCTTAAGAAGGAAATCTTTCTCATATTTGTTTCATAATTCAAAAAGGGTGTGATGGGGTCTTTCTGCAGCAACTTTTAGGTTAGAGGTCAAATATGCAAAATGTTAAAAAAAGAAAAAAGTTCTTCTAGAAATGGAGTAAAGAAACTTTTCTTGCACGTTTAGGGTCATGAGAAGTCCCAGTCTGTATAGCTGCATTTAGTTATTGTTGCATTTGAGTTCATGAATGAAAGACGTAACTTCAGTAACTGTGAAAATCCATATAAGTGGCAAGTACATTATTTTTTTTTTTAATGGGTTGCTACACTTATATGATGTATTTGCTTTGCTAAAATGAGCTTGGCAAATAATAATATTTGCTTCTTCACAAAGTAAAATATTTTCCTCTGCTCTGTCCTCATTCTGCCCTCATCCTCTGTTTATCTTTGTTTTGCATGATTAGAAAGGCAAAAGATAACTAGAGGGAGATGGATAGAGAACCTTGATGTCCCACCTCTTCCCTACAGGAAACATGATAATATATAAAGATAATTGAGAAATTTGCTCAGATTACTTTATTAAAGTAATTGTGTGCCACTCTGCTTTAAAAATACCTAAAAATTCATAAGTAAAAAGAAGAATTTAGAAAACTGAAAATGTTCTAGTAATTCAAGCTCTGGGTTGCTGGATGTGACATGTTTTCTTATGAGTAGAAGCTACAGGTCACCGGCTTCACCCCAGGTGCCCATGTGTTCTTACTGTTACAGCATATTACAGGACTGAAACTAAAAGTAGTTACAGCTATCACCAATAGCTTCCTGCTATCACCAAAATCTATCTTTGTCAACTTGGCTTCTTTAAAACACCAGTGATACTGGATTTGACTAAACAGAGACAATCCTTGAACAAATTGCAGTGTTCTTTCTGTAAGGTACAGAGCTAAAATGGAATCATTGTTCTGTCTTGGTTGAAAGTAGAAATATCCACCTAAAGAACATCTTGAACTTCTTTATCTCTTACATTTGCTGCTTTGGTATAGTTCCAAGACTAGTGATAGCTGTATATGTTCTCTGATTTGATCTTGACAGAATATCAGACATTTCAATATCTGTTAATTTGCAGTAGCATATGTATGATTACTTTTTGTGTGCCAAATTTAGGCAGCTTGATTAATCGGTATCTTTTTACATTTCTTGGGAACTTTTGTTTCCTTTGGAAACTTTGTCTTACTCACTATGTCTGACCTTAATTTTTTTCCAACGATCTTCCAGAAGGAATGTAGCTTCTATCTGATCAAGTGAACTGAAGCAAATTGTTGTGCCTTTGCAGTTTGAGACAAAAGAGTAGATAAGCCATGTTTATGTCTTGTTGACTTAGGGACTTGCAAGAATAAAACATTTCTGTTAAGATTACTGTCCATAACATTGCATATAATACTCTAGGATCCTTAGCAGCCTCCGAAGTTGTTTCTAATGCCAGCTATTCTCAGAAACTGGTGTCAGTGCTGCTGCTTGCCCATTCAGCTAGGCAAGAAAAACACACACACAACTGCAGCTCATAGTTTTAGGTACTGACATATAAACTTTCATTTGGATACTTTATGAACAATTTCTGAAGTACTTATACACAATGTTAGTTATACCAGGTTCCTGGTTTGTGAAATTCATAGTAGTAGGAATATTTAGCTCTTCATTCCTTTAGCTACATTTTTTTGGTAGTACTTGGCTACCAAGCTCTTTATTATTAGCTACATTCTATAAGGATGTCTTTTAGAACTGTTGATAGACATATTTAAAGTCAATATTATATTTCATGTCTGTATACTTCTGCCAATGTACAAGTTATCTTGTATAAGTCATTAAATTAAGGAAAACTAATGTCATCAGCCACATATCATAGGCATTAAAATACTCTCTTTGTGTTAGAGAAATCTCTTTTATTTAATCTACCATAATTACATGTATCACTTTCCAGCAATTTCTCAAGAATAATCTCTCATTTTTTTCAGAGCTCCTATTGCCATGATATCATTCTGAATGGCAGGAATGTAACTCAGACTTCTCTTTGAAATTTCATAAACATGTTATCCTGCCTACAAACAATCAGTTAAATAAAGTAATGGCTGATTTCACTTAGTGAAATGTTTTCAGTTTATTTAAGACACCACCTTGCACCTCAAGTCCTTTCTTAGCAAGGTGATATATAGTATTTAGTGCATGCACTAAAAATACTTTTTTCTTGTTTTATGTTTTCTTTTCTGAGAGTTTTGTTTTGTTTTTCTTAGTAGTGTATTAGCTATTCCTTTGCACACTTGCTGCTCTTTGTCTTTGCAACTGTAATCATAGCAAGAGGATATTTTCTATGTATGCGTAGCCAAAAATAATTTGTACTCAAAACTACGGTAGAATCTATTCACAAATTTCAGAATGACACAGTTTAGAGTACAAAAGAATGTAGAGAATGGCTTTATTTTCAGCATCAGGCACAAGAAATAAAAGAAGTTATATGAGAATTTCTAACAAGCCGAGGTAGCTAGTATATGATCACTGGAAATATCTTGATAGAAATCTCATTAGGATCTCCAGAGAAAGCTAATCTATTCTTTTTGGATTTATTTTCCTTCTCATTGTGTAACTATGTTTTAAGTACTTCTTATCACTACAAGAATATTAATATTTTTCTGTCCTTCAATTGGTCATTATCCATGTGGTAACTGGGACTGTAGAATGCAGCATGCACAACATTCAAGAAATTGACACATTTGTCTGGTGCTATTATCTGGTTTAGGCCTTTGGGAGACACAAGAAAAAAAAACAAGATGATAATATAAATCTTCTGATTTTAGGTTTCAGTTATGTAACCACTTGTAATAGAGAAAGGATTACTTAAAATAGTCCTTTTCAAAGTTGTTTTCTTTTTCTGCAAGGTTTTAAGGAGCTTTATCAACCCATAGGCAGAAGAATGATATCCATTTTTAGCTGTAGAAAGACAGAAAGGCTGAGAAATTCATATATAGAATAAAAAAAAAAAAAATCCAAACTTTGCAGAATTAAAAATCAAGAGAAAAGGGGGAAGGAGAGACATTGGATCTTTAGCAAGTCACCTCACAAAGGGAACTTTAACTTCTGAGCTATTTCCCAACCATGGAAGCTGAAGTTCCATCTATATTGCTAAATAAAAGTCCAGGGACTGATCTTTGCTGAAAGGCTGAGTGCTGCCAGCTGGCTGTTGTCCATAGTGTTTAGGGCTAACCACCTCTGTAAGAAATTTATCTTGGAGAGAGTATTCAAAAAACTCAGGAAATGCTGTTAACAATTAGCATCAATGTTATGGTCCAGTGCTGACCTAAGTCTCTAGCCACTTTTTAATACCGTACAGAGGTACCCAGAGAGACGTTTAGCCTGGCCTTATCCATTATGAGCCAAATGACTCTCCAGATGAACATCAGTATTGGCAGTACGTAAGTAGTCCTCGTTAAGGGTCTATGTCCAAGCTACATTAATTAGCAAAACCAATTAAATTTGTGTCTTCTTTTGTTTTTAACCAAATCTCAGAAATGTTTCTTATGCCCTTCCTGATTTACAATGCACTGTTTTGCTTTGTTCTTACCGTTTTCAATGTTTTAACACAGACAATGTTAAAAGATGTCTCAGTGCTTACGTACATGAGAGATCTTCAATTCTTCTGCTGAATGTAAAGAGAATATTAAGAAATATTAAGAACTTTGATGGAATGAGGCCAAGATTAACATTTCTAGATAGACTAAGCTATATTTTACATAAGCGTTAACTGAATGTTCCTAGTTTTTCTCTGTAATGTTGAAAATGGACTAGATTAAGAGAAAAACAGAACGACAGGTACGCAGAAATCAGCCCTGACTAATTATACTACACAGTTTACCATAACAATAAGGATATGTTTAAAGTTTGCCTAGTGCTGAACAAAATCAAAGGACTGCTCTTAAAAGCTTGAAATAATAGGACCATCATGGATCTCAAATCCAGTTTAATCTTCTTTGGCAGTGTAAGACTTTTCTAAAGCCATATAATCAAAGAGGGGGAAGAAAATGATGACATTTAACATATGGACTAGAATTTGGACCTCTGTGTGAAATCTAGGTGTTTCATACGTAATTTAGCAGATGTATTTTTCTTACACATATTCATAGATATAGGAAAATAAACTATTAAATTAAGACTTTTCTTTGGCAATTCAGTCATTTTCCTTTCTTCACTATTTTTTTTATTTGTCTAAAAAAGCACCTTCTTTTACCAGCATTTTTCTCCTGATAAAACAAGCTTTCCAGTGTTGTTTTTTTTTTTTTTTCCTGAAGGAATGTGTTTCATAGTACTAGCTATATCAAGCTGATAGTAGGCATATATTGCAAAGGTAGAACTTTCAAGAGGAGGATTTTTTTTCCCCAGTCTTGAAAAAAATACATATGGTAAATTTTTAAGGGTCTAATTTTTTTTTTTTAATTGATACCTAGTGACTTATGAACCATCAGGAATGGTACCACATTGCATTAAGTGTTGTAATGCCTTCTCAATTCTAATCACAACTAAGAAATCAAAAACAAGAAAAGAAATATCAAAAGAACAGAAGTGAAATACACTGAAAGTTTAGTATTGTGACAGACAACATGCTGGGGGTATAATTTCCGGAAAAGAAACTATATGAAGTGATTAGTTAAATGCTTAAATAAAGTAAAAGAAGAAAAGCATCCAAATTAATGAAGAAAGGGAACTGCAGTGCCTCAGTGATGGGCAGAGCAGTGCCTACCAGATACACAGCCTTTAAGTCACTGTCTTAGATGACCTTGTTCTCCTTCTTCTAGCTCCAATTAGGAACGATGTACTTCTTTAACTATTCAGATTTTTAATCCTCTGTAGGTGAAATCTTATTTTCAATAAGATTGTCTTCATATTAGAGGAGAAAACACTGAGGTCAATACTCCATGATACTAATTAACTTCTTATTTTGTTTATCCATCAACAGTTCCAGTGTTGGAAAACGTTATTCTTGCCATCAGTATGTGGACTTAGTTCATTTGCAGAGTTGTAGACTTAATATATGTATTGACACGGTTCCTGTTCTAGTTTATTTTGCCAGTGATCCATGTGAGTAAAGTCTTTGTAAGCATGAAGCGATATGATCATTAATGATTTTTGCAGACTTTGTAAATGATCCATGAGTAAAGACAATTCATCATGTATTGTTATGTGATTAGAGTCTAGAAATTGATAGTAATCAATTTAATATAATAAATATATCAATTTCACTTAAATGTTTCTGTGTTTTTAATTGTGTCATGCATAGAAAAATGGTAAAATATGCCTGAAAACATGCTTATTTCAAGTCATATAATTTATAACTTCACAGGACATATTTAATCTCTGTCCTTCTTTTTTATGATATTTTTTCAAGTCTTGCAAGAATTTGGAAATGACTCTTTGGTTTACAATCTAAATTATTATCATTGTCATCAAAGGAAATTCATACAAAACCTTCTTGTATAAATTCATTTCAATTAATCTAGGAAAATGTGCAGAAACACACACACACAGTTATGTTACAGACAATGTACAAACTAATGACATTTGACAACGTGTAAATTAATGGATATAAACAGTTTGACTTTCAGTGGGAAATACTTCTTAAGTAAACTAGCTACTTTTGAAAATGGGTCACACCTTACTCAGGAATTTCAGGACTTTTGAAAACTATGCAGTAAAATAAGAATGCCAACATACCAATCTAATTTAAGTCACAATTTCAACAGACTGAAGAAGTATACATATCAAATTTAATGCATGACAGAGATCCTGTTTGTGCAAGTTTATTTTCTGCTGGTATAGATGTTTTCAATTGGTCATTATGGAGGACCATTGAGATAATTTTCAGATGCAATAGTGTTTCCTACTGAATTTAGTGGGTTTTTATAGTTTTTCTCATGTCTTTTCACACACTTTTACTAGCTGTAATTCATGTATTGATTGGATGTCTGTGTTCAGTGAATATACAAAGTTTTATTGGTTTTCTTATGTAACAAGATGCTCATCTCATCTTTCTATAATGGTCTTGTTTCAGATTCAAACTGTGTGAATTACTCTCATAAAATAAATGGAAAATAAATCCATCTGTTCCATGGTGCCAATTTAAGAAACAATAGCTTTTGTTGAATGAAATCAACCTTACCTGTGTGCACAGCCTAGTGTGGATTTTTAATCAGAACATGAATTACAAAATCACAGAATAATTTATGTTGGAAGAGATTTCTGTATGTCATTTAATTCTATTCCTCCCTCAAAGAGGATCAGGTTGTTCAGGCTATATCAAATTTTGAAGACCTCCAAGAAGGTAGACCTCACAGCCTGTTTGAATAACCTATGCCAATGTTTAACCATCATCATGGTAAAAAAAAAATGTTTTCCTTTTATCTTACCAGAATCTCCACACTGCAAAACTTGTCTGCTGTAAAGTCTGCTTCCATCTTGGACATTAAATGTGCTGAGGACTGTTTTCTAGTGCTGAGGACAGCTGTTGTGAAATAGATCACATTTGTAAAATTAAAAAAATCTCATCATGCAAAATTGTGAGATTACATCTAAATTTTGTTGTGAATGGCTTCTAGCCCACGGCAATTCGTCTAGTCTTCGGAATGGTTTGGAAACAAAATGTGAAGGGCAAAACTCTATAGAGGACATACTAGGGATTCTACTGGTTTAATAATACAGATCAAGTTCCACTTTTTTTTTAACTAGCACTACTTAATTTAAGTAACTGTTCCCTAGATCCATGTAATTTAATAATGTAGAAATTACCTTACATTCTATAAGAAATATGAGATTGTAGTGTGTAACCCATATGGTGTGCTGCATCTACTAATAGATGCATTTGTTTTCTTTTACAATAGTACAGATCTGTTTATTTGTACTCAGAATGAGAGAGTGGTCTAAATGGTGAGATCAACAGATATGGCTACATACTAAACTTTCAGTTTCTGAGAGTGTATGAAACAAGGTTAGAATAAGGGAATACAGTATTGCTGTTTGTCCTTGTTTTTGTTTGCTATGTCACATCATCAATACCATTTAGTAAAACAGGTTGCAGTTTCTCCAACTTGAAGAGGAGGTCTTCATGGTGCAATTTCAAGATCTGTGGATTAAGTTCATGCATTTTCAACATGGAATCATGGAATGATAGAATAGTTTGGGTTGGAAAGGACCTTTAAAGGTCAGCTAGCCCAACTCTAATGCAATGAGTAGGGGCATCTTCCATTAGATCAGGTTGCTCAGAGATCCACCCAGCCTGACCTTGAATGTTTTCCAGTGATGGGACATCTACCAGCATTTCACCAGCCTCATCAAAATATTTTCTTCTTCTTCTTTTCTTATTCCATGTAGTCAAAATTTATCCAGTTTTAGTTTAAAACCTTTACCCCTTGTCCTATCAAAATAGGCCCTACTAAATATTTTGTCACCATATTTCTTATAAGCCCCTGTAAAGTATTGAAAGGCCATGATAAGGTCTCAGACCTTTCTCTTCTCCGGGCTGAACAACCCTAACTCTATTATCCATTCTTTAGATGAGAGATGTTCCATCCATCTGATCATTTTTGTGGCCCTCCCCTGGACCTGCTCCAACAGGTCCCTGTCCTTGCTCTGGAGACTCCAGAGCTGGATGCAGTACTCCAGATGGAGTCTCATGATCTCAGAGAAGAGGAGCTGAATCACCTTCCTGGACCTGCTGTCCCTGCTTCTTTTGATGCAGGTGCTCCTTATTCTCAGCTGCTGCTGACTTCCCCTTGTATTTTGATCAGATTTTTTTCATGTTTCACAGAGATCATTGGTGCAGTTGGGCTATATTTTTAGTGTTTGCAAAACTTTACCTACGTCCTTTGTCAGACACCATTGCATGCAGATATATAACTTTTACAAAACTATCCCCATATAATGCACTCTTCACAACCAGATGTATGCACCATATGAGGAACTTGGCAGAAATTTCATGGACTGCCTCTTAGCATTTATCAAAATATTTACTTTAAATGTAGCTCTTTGAGTATTGCCAAACATCAGTAGCTGAGAGTTAGACAATCAACCAGACATGAATTGTTCCTTTTCAGAAATCTGACAAATTGATGCAACATAATTTTTACTTAGTGGGAAACAGGCCAATGTTAGCTGAAGACTGGTTTTAAAGTCAAAGGAGTCATCATGAGAAATGAGTAGCTAAGATACGTAATACAATTTTCATTTAGTAGAGGATTAGTCAGTTGTTCAGATCTAAACTAAATGAATAAATTATAAAAAGTCATTACAATCTGTAGTTTTTCAATGTCCATTGTTACTGAAATGAACTGATGATGACATTCAGTCTAAAGGCAGCTTCCACTATTAAGATTGACCCTTTACCCCTTTATCCAAACAGTAAAGAACTGATGGAAATTATCTATTTTTCAGCAAGTTTATGGTAATGTGATAAATACCAACTGGTATTTTCATTAGCAGTTTTATAGGAGATGGAGCTGAAGTGCAGTTTCTATCTCAGAACAGAACTCCTTTCAATTCTGCATACTTGAAAGATTTTTAGGTTTCTTCTTTCAATAACTTGCCCTTTAAACATATTGACAGATGATTCCAAACACCTATGGTAAATATCTATTTGACTAGTCCAAACTATGCTAGGTTATGCTGCAGAACTACTTCTTAAATAGTTTAAGTCAGGAAGAAGAAATGCCATGCTCAGTTCTTATGAGTAAGACACCCAAACCAGATTTGGTGGAGAAAAAAAAAATCTAAAAATGTTTCCTGCCTTTCCAGTATGTCAGACCAGTTTCCACAGTGACAATCAGTAAAATTGCTTAAAAAGAGAATTAGTTTAACTGTAGGTTATTGTTCTCTATAATAATCCTTTTTTTAAAAGTTAAAATATACATACAAGACAGAAAGTTATTTTTCTAAGCATTGGAGCTCAGCATAGAGATGAAGTGATTGTCCTAAAATGTTTAATATTTATGTTTTAACACAGACAACTGTCTTTTGGTAATATACTTCATGTTCCTTTCTATTTGATGAAATATGTAGCACTCTTTTGGGCGTAGTTGCTCCAAATTACCCTACTGTTGCACACAAAGTGGATACTATTCCAGATTTATTTATTATATTTTTATTTAGGCCAAGTTCATGTGAAGTTTGTAACATGATGAATCTGGAAAAGTGACCCAAATTCCCAGACTATCCAGAGATATTTTATTTAAACTATCTCTAGTTATTACTGAAAACATATTTGTGTTTTTTTTTTTCAGTGTATCACATATTATGAAAACAATATTAATGTATATCTTTGTATTTTCAGCTTTTTTAACTCCTCGGAAATTTAATGCCTCTTCCTTTTTCAAAGAAACATATCTGTTAAAATTATTTTAAAAAGCTTAAAGGAATATAAATACAACAACAAGGAACTTTCTAGAAGGTATAACACAGATAAAGTTGAAACTATTGTTGTAATGAAAAAATCACCAGCTAGGTTCTGTGGTCTGTGTTCTTTTCTAAGTAAGAGTCATGTAGATTGTCTCTTCAAAGTCTAAAATCTGTATACCTGTGAATTATTCGAAAAAGCAATACTCAAAGGCTGTTTAATTTAGATTTTCAAAGGAATTACATTAAATTCCATGTTCCAGTTTTGTTCATAGCATGTGTAGGCATTTTGGATCTAGAACTGATCCAGAGTCTATAGAATCTCGAAGGAATAAAGGAATCTCTATAAAAGCAAGCAAGAACCTCTAGAAAATGAAGATTTAAATAGCTTAACCTATCTTATTGTTTCTGTTACTGCTCTAATTAATGTAATTAAATCTATGTACACATGTATGTTCTTCTCTCAGTGTGACTTCATTATCAATGGCACTAAGTTTTAATTTCTGATTACATTATTCCATATGTTACCTATGTATTTCACTGGGCAAAATTCTATACCATTTCAATATCCAGCAAACTTCCTCCACATGTCTTATTTGCTGACTCTCTATTGCCTTTCTGCCTTACAACTGACCTCTCAAAAGCTTTCAAGTCTCAGGGCTTTTTCTGGCTAGTATAAGCTAGTAAGTAGTTCAAAGTTTTTTAGTATATGTGATTTCAAATGTTTAATAATCTCTGTCTTATTGAATCATCAAATTATAAAATGGTAGAGTTGGAAGGGACCTTTGGAGATCGTCTAGTCCAACCACCCTGCAGAAACAGGTCAACCTCTATCAGATCCCATAGGAACATGTCCAGGTGGGTCTTGAAGACCTCCAAGGAAGGAGACTCCACAACCCCTCTGGGCAGCCTGTGCGAGGGCTCCCTCACCTTCACAGTGAAACAGTTTTTTCATATATTTAAATGGAACTTTTTATGTTCCAGCTTCATCCCAATACCCCTTGTCCTGTTGCTAGCTACTACAGAAAAAAGGGATGCCCCAACCTCCTGACACCCACCATTTGTAAATGTTAATAAGATCTCCCCTCAGGTTCCTCTTCTCCAAACTAAACAGCCCCAGTTCCTGCAGCCTTTCATCGTATGAAAGACATTCCAGTCCCCTGATCATTTTGGTGGCCCTGCGCAGGACACTCTCCAGAAGTTCTCTGTCCCTCTTGAGCTGAGGAGCCCAGAACTGGACACAGGATTCCAGATGGGGCCTCACCAGGGCAGAGTAGAGGGGGAGAAGAACTTCTCTTGACCTGCTGTCTACACTCTTCTTCATGCATCCCAGGATGCTATTGGCCTTCTTGGCCACGAGGGCACATTGCTGGCTTGTGTTTAACTTATCATCAATCAGGACTCCCAGATCTCTCTCTGCAGAGCTGCTCTTCAGCAGTTCGACACCCAGCCTGTACTGGTGCATGGGGATGTTCCTTCCCAGGTGCAAGACTCATTGAAAGCCAAATGCTTTTTGTCACTATATGTTAGGAAGCTAAGATATGATACGTTTTTAAGATTTACTATGTGTAGCAAAGCTATCATTGTTGATGCAATACTGTGTTATTCCTTGTACATCTGGGTACTGAGGAATGAACCTACAGTGTAGAGATATTGCAGACAAAACTGGAGTAGACATGCTATATAAATAAAGAATTTGTTATGGTCTGTTATTTTAATTTACTAGGGTTTTATTTTAATTTACTAGGGTTAAATTTACTTTGAATATCTGTTGTCTTCCTTGTCCAATGAGTTTGTTGAGTCATTGTGTTGAGGCCATTAATTTGATCCTTGAAGTTATTTTCGAAATGCTGAACTGTTGGAAACTTTGAAATTTTGGGCAAATGTTTAATATTTTTTTTATGGATATTTATAGGAGGGTTAAAGGAAGAGTTGTGTGGTAAACTTTTACTATGAATGTTATCATTCTTGGCATATACCCCAAAATTTCACAACCAGCTGCTGTCTAACCTTGGTTTTCAGGTGTGTATGCTTCACTTCAAATCAATCATATCTCACAGTACCCAAAAAAGGGAATCTGAACCCACATGAGTGAATTTGTTATTACCAATAATCAGTGCTAATGCTTTCACATGTGTTTGTCTCTCTGGCCCAATGATTTTTTTTTTTTTCCCATAAAAAGGAACATTTCAACGCAAATATTTTGACGACTCTATCTATTTCCCATCCCTTCAGACTGGCTTGCTTAGTTACTAGTGATTCCCTATGCTACTAGCTAATAAGACGACTGTATCTCTTTCTTATATGTATATTATATATGCACTTGAGATACAATTCACAATGCATATGTATATGATCTTACTCCTCATATGTATTTGTATTTATAACGATATGTATGTCTTTCAGTCTTTTGTGAAAAAGTATTAACCAGAGGACACTGATCAGTTCTCTGCATTGCATCTAGGGATACATCACTGCCCAAGAGAAGAGACGTAGAGAAGATTAAAATAAAAAAGCATCTTAGTTTCCATTGTTTCCCTGAGAATTCTAGCTGTTTTCTGCTCAGCACTTACTGTGGATCCCCCTTCTGTCTCTCTGCAGCTTTTGTTACCTAAGTTAGTATTTCAGTTTTCATTTTGTTATGTGTGTCCTATCACACTTATCTCACATCAGCTTTATATTGGAGTAAACAGAAGACTGAAGCCTCCTAAAAGTATTCTTTTGCCTGCAAATCAGGTTACATTAACTGAAAGATGAAGAAAAAAAATACCACAGTTCTTACATGATGTATTGACTCGACTCTAGTTTGAGTCTATTGACTCTAGAGTCTATTGACTAGACTCTATTGACTAGACTCTAGGCCCCAGGGCCACTAAGATGATCAGGGGACTGGAACATCTTTCATATGTGGAAAGGCTATGGGAACTGGGGCTAGCAAAAGGACAAGAGTTAATGGGATGAAGCTAGAACACAGAAAGTTTCATTTAAATATAAGAAAAAAAAAATTCATTTAAATATAAGAAAATGTTCCGTTTAAATGTTCCATTTAAATATAAGAAAGAACTATTTTACTGTGAGGGTGATGGAGCAGAGGCACAGGCTGCCCAAAGGGTTTATGGAGTCTCCTTCCTTNTTGCTTAGTTACTAGTGATTCCCTATGCTACTAGCTAATAAGACGACTGTATCTCTTTCTTATATGTATATTATATATGCACTTGAGATACAATTCACAATGCATATGTATATGATCTTACTCCTCATATGTATTTGTATTTATAACGATATGTATGTCTTTCAGTCTTTTGTGAAAAAGTATTAACCAGAGGACACTGATCAGTTCTCTGCATTGCATCTAGGGATACATCACTGCCCAAGAGAAGAGATGTAGAGAAGATTAAAATCAAAAAACATCTTAGTTTCCATTGTTTCCCTGAGAATTCTAGCTGTTTTCTGCTCAGCACTTACTGTGGATCCCCCTTCTGTCTCTCTGCAGCTTTTGTTACCTAAGTTAGTATTTCAGTTTTCATTTTGTTATGTGTGTCCTATCACACTTATCTCACATCAGCTTTATATTGGAGTAAACAGAAGACTGAAGCCTCCTAAAAGTATTCTTTTGCCTGCAAATCAGGTTACATTAACTGAAAGATGAAGAAAAAAAATACCACAGTTCTTACATGATGTATTGACTCGACTCTAGTTTGAGTCTATTGACTCTAGAGTCTATTGACTAGACTCTATTGACTAGACTCTAGGCCCCAGGGCCACTAAGATGATCAGGGGACTGGAACATCTTTCATATGTGGAAAGGCTATGGGAACTGGGGCTAGCAAAAGGACAAGAGTTAATGGGATGAAGCTAGAACACAGAAAGTTTCATTTAAATATAAGAAANAGCATATTATGAACTATATTAACTCCTATATCATATTGATTTAGATAATTCAATCTGGAACACAAATTTGTAAACATTACCATAAAAAAGGAGGCAAATAGTTATTTTTCCATCGGATGTAAGTTCTGTAAACTGCGATGAATCTGAATATTAACCTGGACTTTGCACTAGAACTGTGTGAAAGGCTTCAAGGAAGTGATGAGTCTGTCTGGGCAAAGGAAGGATATAGGTGCAGACATGGATTCAGAAAGGACAGATGAAGGAAGTTGAAGATGTTTTCTTGATGCTTTATCATATATCCTTTACCATATATGGTATGCTGTTAAAAAGAAAAGACACTAACTCTTTACTCCCTACACGTAACCTCTTTAGACTTGTTGCAGGATTTCAATAATAATTGCAGCAAGTATGGTTATGCTTTATATCTATCTGTGAATGTATATGAAGTTAAATTTAATGTATCTGTTACAAGTTGAGAATTGCATTTTTTATTCATGATTGGTTTTGAAGCAGAATCCTAGCTGAAGTGCTGTTCGGTCAGTATTATTTGCAGCTTTGGCAACAAAAATATACAGCAAAGTCTAGACATGGTCTGTTTTGTGCTTTTAGATTTTTTTAATGCTATAATAGAAAATCTCCAATTTTTATTACATTATAACACACAGAGCTGGCACGTTCATCAAAGCTGCTAACCAAGAATCATCTTTGACAGATTATACTAAGGAAAGATTTGACATGAGAACAAAGTCTTGAACTGAGAGAAGAGTTATAAATTAAATAAGCTGAAGACTTGTGGTCGAAGAGTGAATGTGAGCCCACTCTGATAGAGTCAGAGATCCACACAGAGCTCTGTATAATGTTTCACAGGACCTCAGAAAACAGATGTCTTCACATTCCTGTGAGGAGTAGTGATCTCTCCGCTCAAATGTTGCAACAGAATGGTAGATGGATAAATGGATCTTGTAAAATGCTAAGACATTGGAGGGACAGTATTTAATGGCAGTATCACAGGGCATGTGATAGTCACCAAGTTTGAAGACAAAAGGATTTTTTTTTCCCCTCTTAATTTTGTCTTTCCATTTATAATGCTAAGAATCTGAATGTTTGCTGCACACATGGAGGACTGAAGCCAAAGTCACCAGTTCTATTTTTAAAGAATTAATAAGTACCTAGGAAAAAACTAATGGTCTCAAGCTTTTAGAATATTAATGATGAGAGGCTCAAGTTGAAGATTTGTCTTTGTCTATATCATGATGCTTTCAACATGTAAGTTAGATCATATTTGTCTATAGCTGTCATTTCTAAAGAATTAAAGCCCAGTAATTCTAGTATTTGCACATTAATTGCCAGATTTCTATTTAGTTTATGTATATTTTTATACTAGTTTCCCAATGAATATCGCCAGGAAAAAAACTAGAAAGGTGTTTAGAATATATAAAGGTTAATATGCTGAATGACCAAAGAGTATTGATTAATAGTCTTTCCTGCAACAGTATTATATGTTAGGCCTTGCTTTAAAAACAAGCTGGGAAATTGACCTAAACCAGAATTGTTTTCTGCTTACAGTTTAGTGTCATTTGAATGTTCTTAGAACCTGAATTTCTTATACACAGATTTTTTTTTTGCATTTAAAACCATAGTATTTTAAGGATCTATGATATAAATATAGATCTAATCTGTCTAATTCTCTCTATATAAAGATGTACAGTTCTTCAGAATTGGCCTAATGTTTAACTCCTTTAGAGATCAGAATACAGAATCTAATCAGGTGGAAAGTGAAAATAGATTTATTGTCTTTCTTCTATTTGCTTATATTAAATAAATTTTACAAGATTAATAGTCGTGTAGTTGCTCTGAGCTTGTTTAAAAGTAGTGGGACATACTAAGAAAACAGAATGTTTAGAAAGATATGGGAACTATGTGTATTACAGTAGGTTTCAAGTGAACAGGCAACAATGTAGTTTACCCCTACATTTGATCTTGTTATCTATAATCTCTCCATGATCAATAAAGAGGAGTAAATAGATATATTTAGACACACAAGTCTGTGTGGTTGGATGGGATCCACTCAAAGGTGTTGCAGCAGCCAACAGACATGTTTACCAGGCCACTTTTAATTCCTTATTCTCAAGACCACCAAGGAGGTCTCAGTTGACTGGAGGTTAAGAAGTGTGATGCTCATCTACAAGAAATGTTGGAGGGAGGATCTGGAAAAATACAGGCCTGTCAGACTGACAGTCTCCATTTCTAGAACTCATTCCATTCGAGCTTTCCAGAGAACACCACGAGCTTTGAGCAAGATCCAAGGAGAACACTTAGATGTTTGAACAGAAAATTAAGCATCTGGCCCTAGCAAAGTGACTCAAGGAAATTTAGTCAAACGCCTGATCACCAGAGATAAAGAAGAGAGAATTTGGTTCTCAGACAGTTAGCATCTAAAAAGCCAGATCATGAGTAGGAAACCATTACTGTTGTCAGAGAAAATTAAACCCAAAGGTGTGTTTGCTATTCCAGCCATCTCTGAGGCACTAGAAAGAAAAGATCTGTAAAGGAGTAAATAAATGCAAATACGACTTTTTCACTTTCACAATTAGACACTGAGTTAAACAAGAAGACTTCTGTTTTCAGTTCTCAGTTGCCAAGTTTGGCTTTGTTTATGTTTTGTGACTCTAATGAAAAAGTGGAAAATTTTGTGTGAGTTTAGGACACAGAGTTCTGCCAAAAAACTGACCTGTCACTGCCAGCCATCCTGTCTTAGTCCTCTTGGCCCTATATTCTTGGCTGATGGTTTACCAGGTTGGCATGTGGCTCCTGCCAGATATTTTGTATACAGGTACTTATTCTTCTGGGAATTCAGCCACACATATTTTAATGTTCTTAGAGCACTTGGAGTCGAGGATCTAGATGTGTTTTGTTCTGAACACTTTTCTGCCCTCCATTACACTATTCTGTATTCTCACTATAAGCAGGGATGCAAAAATGTTTTGTGTTTCTTTTAGAAATCAAATTAATCTAAGTGAACTCATTTACATTGTAGACTTATAAGTAATTGTATTAAACATGATGAATAAAGCATTAACATGAGAATGAACACTACAATAGAGAAGGGGGAGTGGGCTTTTGTAGTTAACATTTTCACCAGAGAGAATATATATTTTGTAACTGAATCCTTTTTTATAGTAAAGATTTACTGAGCCAAGGATTTGAAATATTTGGCTAATAACTGAATTGATTAGTTGTCTAAAACAATTAGCTGTTGATAGATATAGAGGAATTATTTTACAAGGGATACTGTGACTAGAATATTAGAATTCCCTACCAGATGTGTTTTTGACGCTGTGGGATCTATTTTGATGGAACTAACACATAGTTTATGGTCAATCAAATTAATACAACACGTAAATAGGAAATATCTTGTGGGGTTTGATTGCCCATTTCCATTGCATAATAGTGACTATTAGCAGAACTTTATTTGTGTATTTATTACTTAACAATGCAAACTGCTTGAATTGAATTATTTATTCAGTATGTTTAACCTTTTTAAAATTTATGAAATGCCCATGCGTGAGTTCTGTAAATTTGTCCATGATAGGCTGGATACTTTTTGCCATGAATATAGTTTAAAACACACATAAACAATTTCCAACAGAAACAATGAACAATTTTCAACAGAAAGGAAAGAATACTTTGTAGTAATTATTAATCCTCTACTGGACATTTGGAATGAAGAGAGAAAGTAAGTTCGTGCCAGTGAAGCTATAACACTACATGCAGTTACTGTGCTATTGATACTATTAAAATTCTCACAGTGTCAAGAAAACACACACATGCACACATACACACACGTGTGCACACAAACACACACCCTTATACACATACATACATGTCTATATTGACATTGTTACACATAGGAAATTTAATAATAAGGTTACAGGTACCATGGAAGTAAATTCATTCCATTTGTTTACACAAAGGTTGACAAATATTTTATTGTATACTGCTATGATAAGAAGTATCTAAGCAAAAAGTAAGGAAATGAAATCCCGATTATTCCTTAATAGATAATGACAAATGCACAACAAAGTGCAGGACTGACTGACTAGAAAATCCCATTTTATAAAATTCATGACAAGATCAGAGATTTCTCCAGGCAACCTATCAACTTGCACAACAAATTTGAAGGGATAAATGTGTCAGGATCCCACTGAGCTTTACAGGTAGAACAGTTGTTATACATAGATATGCAGAGTACTTTTTCAGAGTATCCTGTGCTTTGAGAATGATAGGTGGTCCTATATGCTTTACCCTCCAAGAACTTTGTGAGCATTTCAATTAAAATTTAAAACTACTGATTTTGCAGCAACTCATTGCTGATTAGTTTGGTTCACAGACGTGTAAAATGTCTCTTCTTTAACGTGGCAGTTTACATATATGCTTTGCCAAGGCATAAATAGGCTGCCCTCTGTGTCTCTGTTACCAATACACTGAGGGAGAAATGTCCTCAAATTTATTCCAAATTCACATCTGTTTCTCCAGTTGGATAGATTTTTAAGAATCAAATGTGATGGTGCAGCTGTTGGCCTTTTGCACGTCTCCTTCCTCTGAGGACCAAAGATTATTTTTCTCCTCTTACAGAACAAAGATACAAAGTTTTCTTCAAGGTCTATTTTGCATTAGGTTCTTCAGCATACTCGATTTGATGGAAAGGAAATTTGTAGAAGTTTCCCATCCCTATGGAAGGTCAAGGTTTAGACACTGTTCCCTAGCTTAACTTCCAAAAGAGGGAAGGCACCACAGAAGGTCAAATCCACAACTGTCTTTTCCCATAACTGTGAGATAGGCCAGGTGCATTGGAGGGTGATGGAGCAGAAAATAGTTTACATAGTCACCTGCATATAGAAAAATGTGTATTTATGATGTTAACCTGAAGTTAATTTTTCACACTGTACTACATATTAAAAAAACTACTGCAAGTATTCATAATCACACAAAAAAATGCTTTTATGCACCATGTTTTTGTGTCAAATCCTTTTGTATACATGCCTGATCGTTCATCTTTCTTCTCTTTACATATGTGGTGACTTGTGTGCATGTGGGAGGCTCAGGAAGGCAATTTTCACAGTGAGTCACTGGAAAAATGAACACAGAAGGGAAAGTTAGTTACACTAATTCCTTCATTGAAATATTTTAAAGCAATAAAATAATATAAATGATGATTTAACTTTCAGCTTATTAATAATACACAGTAATACTTTCCTATGAAAATTTATTCTAAAAGTGCAGTTAGAGAGTGAAGTTTTTTACTGCCCTTAATACTGTTTGATAACATTCCTTTGTGTTTCTCAGTGTATGCTAGGACATTTTTTGAATTAAGAATGGATAATTTTAGCACCCTGAGAGAACTAACGAAGATTAGTATAAGTAGTTCCATGAGGCATGAAAAATTGAGAGATTTTTGGAGAGAAGACAAAAAATCAAGGTTAAATTTTCCTCCACAAAAGAATAAGAAATGTAGTCAGATTATCTAGCAAGGGCATAGAATCCCTTTCTGAGGAAAAGAAAGAAAAAATTTTTTCATTAAATTCTTGTGATTTGTTCTAGTCCTGCTGACACAGGCTCTTAAAAACCTTGTTTATGTTTTAGAGACTTTTTTAAAGAGCACTTTGGGGCTTTATAGTGTTTGTAGAATGTTCTTTACAGTTAAAATTACATGATGAGATGACAGGCTGCTGAGCTAATATATTGTCGCACTGATTAAATTGATTAAAATCTTCATTTTTGACAGGCAAATTGTAGAGGCTGAGATCTCTTTATTGCACATTTCAGTAATTCAACTCATGTCTTGTCCTATCTAATAATCACTTCTCTGCCTCCCTGTTCAAGAATCATCTCAGCAGCAGGTACATTTTCAAACAGTATATTAGCTTCAGATCTGAGTTACATGAGTCACAGTGCATTGGCATTACATAAGCCTTCTTTGAGGTAATGGCTCATTCAGTGAAACACTTTAAATATATTTGTTTTGGATTTTTTTGGATTTGTTTGTTTTTTCTCTGTCTTCCTATGCTCTGAACAAAGAAAGAGAATCTTGATTTTTAGATCAGAAACTAAGACATTGCTCTTACTATAGCTGTGGAATGACAGGTCATACTGCAGAAGCATTTTATGTTCTACTCAGAAGAACATATGTGTACTTAGCTATGTGTGACAGAACAGAGCATAAAACCTTACAAGAAATCAGTGAAGATACAACAGGCAGATGAAGAAGAGGATTCAGCAACTTAAATCAGCTGCAGAAGACATACTTTGCAATAACTGTGGAAGTAAGGTGAGTTATTTTTAAAAATAAGGAAATGTAAATTGCTTTACATAAATGTAGAAACTTACAGAAAAATCTGTAGGTTTTTGATGTCTGTGCAAAGTACAAAGTGTTCACAGCTTGACAACAGGAGAGACTGAAGGCAGTCGGTAAGTGTGAGTCAGCTGACAGTACTACACAGATATGGGTAGTCAGTGTCAATCACAAACTGCACTTCTGCACTGAATATTCCGGATATGCTATAGAGGCATTAAGCATTTTACATGATAAAACTATACTTGTTTAGCCAGATATCAGTGCCTAGCAAAATGCCTCTTTAAAATGAACAGTACACTGCTTACTTGCCTTACAAAATGAAAGGTAAGAAGAAGAACACCTCACTTGGAATGAAGCTCCATTAGCTCAGTACCCTAAATTTGAACATAGGGAAAAGCTGCTTTCTTGTGAGAGTTATAGAGCAGTAGAACAAGCTGCCAGAGAGATGTGAAGTCTCCTTCTCTGAAGGTTTTCAGAACCTACCAGAATGCTTTCCTGTGTGACTTGATTGAGGTGAACCTGCTCTAGTACTGCCTTGGACTATGTGATATCTAGAGGTCCTTTCCAACTAGCATTCTGTGATTCCGTGAATTGCTGTTTCTGCTCAAGGAACTATACTTCTGGCTATCAGAAGCTTAAAAACTTCTGGAGTGATGGCAATGATCTGTCTCCTCCACTTAGATACCACGTGATTAATCTTATCTTTGGATTTTACTTTTCTAAACTATTTACAATAGAGGCCAGACAGTATCCTGTGACAGTGACTTCAGTAACTGAATTATGTTGCATTTTAAACCTGTAATATCATTTGGATATCTGTTTATTTTTTATTGTGAGGAATTATAATTAACCATTTTACTTCTTTCTTTCTTTCTTTCTTTCTTTCTTTCTTTCTTACTTTCTTTCTTTCTTTCTTTCTTCTTTCTTTCTTTCTGCTCTTCATTATGTTGAATGATGGTTCTCTCCCTCTGCAAATAAGATTCTACAAGAGTAAGTGTACAGGAAAAATAAATAGCTTGGATTTGGCTTGGAAAGAGGTAAGGAAAAGAACAAAGGGATATAGAACTCTCAGCCACATGAAAACCTGGGAGATTGTGTGTCCCAGAAGCTAGAAATTGACATCCTCTGATCTTAATATCTATAAATACCTCTGGAAAGAAGGATAAGGATGTGTAGTACCTGATTGCACTTGGGAGTTTCTGCTGCAAAGCACACATCACTGGTATCTGATGTGCTTGTCTGACACCAGTGGAATAGACAGTGTCCTCAGAAATTCAGGGAAGGAACTACAAAGCCTCTTTTTTTTTTTTCAATTTTATGTTAAATCTATACATGTGTGTGAACAAGCATGTCTGCAAAAGATAGTCTCCACAATACACAAATCTGAAACTCCATAAATCAGCCCAACTCTCAGCCCTACAGTGAATTACATGTATTTCTTTCCTGTATTCTATAAAAGAACTTGCGTTGTGTCCTGTAAAACAAACAAGGGATTATTTTGGAATTACTTCAGCCAACAGATCTTCATCAGGTCGTTTTAGGGTAAGCTGAAACCAAGACACTGGTGTATAACCTTCTAATATATCTCCTAGAGTGAGGATATGTGTGCATTTCTAAGGGATAATTAGACCTGCTATATAGCCCTTGTTAGCAGCTGGGAAAACCCTTAAAGCATTTATATGAAGTTAGAAGTGTAGCACTGTATGAGCCTAAGAGAAAAATAAAAAGTACAAAGAAAATATATGTCCAACCAGACATATCACACATTGAAGCTTTTTCTTTGAAAGAGGTAGAGGTTTCTCTAATTTCTCATGCTGGAAAATCCTGTAAACTGGGGATTTGTAATCTGTATTGACTCTCTATCCTTCCCATCCCACAATCCACAGATTTTCATGACCAAAGATCTTGTGAATAAGATGTAGCAGTTTGCAATGAAGATGGTGTTCTACATTTTGTGCTGTTGCATACCTGTAAAAATACATTTGTTATTTTGTTAAAGAGACTCAAAGCTGAGCCGGGGGAACCTTTAAACAGCAGTTATCAGAAATTATCTTCTTCTGTAGCCAATTAACTCTTGTCTACCTTTTGTTCATGTTGTGTATTGTTACCTGGCAGTCTATTTTCAAATGGTAAAGTTTACGGAAAACGTAGATACTATAGAATCAGGGCCAGAAGGTTTGCTCTTATATTCCTTACCAGAAGTTTGATACAGTGGCCAGTTCAAAGAAGAGCGGAGGTTCATATTCAATCATAAAATTGTTCCAGATTATATTGTTTTTGTTTTATTTCACCCAATCTAATTTTTCTAAAACCAGAAATTTCACCATGTGTGTTTTGCATATTCAAGTTACATGGTTTTGATGGTCATGAGAAATCCATACAGCCTAATTTTAGATGCTAATCTTCGGCTTTTATTCTTTCATTTCATTCATATCCTTTTTATCCTTATCATTTTTATTATTTTGGATATGATGATTTGGGGCAGGAGCATATTTAGAATAGCCTACCACTTTTCAGTATCTGTGTATGGATACCGGTTAAACTGACTTCCTGATTTAGACTTATTAATCAGTTTTCTAAAGGTAGGAGATATAAATATCTCTATCTCCAAAGAACTGACTTTCTAAATAAATGCACAGTTGCTCTGGGATTTGAGGGACCTACAGAGTATCTCACTCGTATGAGGTAATGTGTTTTGGATTTAGACATGGGATAAGTCTATGTGTGTTTGGTTGACTGCATCTTGCTTTCTGTTGTACTGATGTACATCTACTGGTACTTTAAAATTTCAAAATCTGGACTCAAATGAAAAGATTTTCATAATTCTAATTCACTCATCTTATTCCGTACAGTTTGGGTCCTTGCCTTTTTTAACTGATCTTAGTCAACGTAGAACTACTTAGTTGCAAATCTTGATGATTTTTAATGTTTACAGCATGATGAATATAGTTTAAGAAATGTATAACCAACTGACTCCTTTCACTTTGGGAAACAACCACTGATGTCTGGAAAAATTAGTGCAAAGACAGAGCAGAGCAGTAAATTGTTTTTTTCTTCTGAAATGGTTTACCTTTCTGAAGTCTACTAATTGAAAGTACTTCTTGGGAGTGTGTATGACAGGGCTGGGGAAGGATATGGTGAAATTCAAAGGAAGAACATAATATTCCTAGATGTCTGGAGCTGAAGGGACTTATTGTCTCAGCAATACTTAAAGATGTCATTATTAATAAGCCAAATGACCTGGACATCTACTAATCAGTTTGAAGGTGCAGGATGAGCTCTTCGAACTATCCCTAGAAAGATGTGTTTCTTATCAAGAAGGGAATCTGACATCCCTGTATCATAAAGCTTGCAAAATACAAATAAAAGACCCCCAAAACAACAGTATCTCAGATTATTTTGTGTCACGGCTGGGATACATGTACCTTCACTTTACCTACTCATTTCTAAGCAGAGCTCAATGGCTTAAGAAAATTGCCATTGTTATACATTAGTCAATATTGAGGCAGAGCACTATGGAAGCTTCCCAGATTCCATTCAAATGAAGCACAAGGAAGAATTTTTTCTTGCAATGAAGATGGTGAAACACTGGAACAGGTTGCTTAGAGAGGTGGTAAATGCACTGTTCCTGGAAGTATTCAAGGTGTTGTTGGATCGAGCTGAGTAACATGATTAGTGGAATTATGTATCTGTTTATTGCAGAGGGGTCTGATTATCTGCTTTTTAATGTTCGCTCACAACCTATTGCATGATTCTACGATTCTATGGTTCTCTGTTTCCAGTAAGAATCTGAATTATGCTAGATGAAGCAATATGAACGTTATTTTATATTGTGAATCTTTTTCCCATGGTGACACATATAGCCAATTTTCTGATTCCTGGCTAAAGAGCTCTGAAACGTGGTAACAGGATTGATTTATGTACCATATAAATACCTCTGAGAGTTTCTGATGGATTTTTGGTGGAGGATAATCAAACTCTATTGAGAGCAAAAGTCCAGCCTTGAGGATCTCCTATTAAAGTTCACTGGCACTTTCTAATCTGAAGCTATGTAGTACACTCTTGTGGATAAATAGAGAGAGAGATTTCCTTGGAATTTGTACTACTGCTTCCAACCTAAAAACCTGAATTAAACAATGATCTGGAATGAATACTGACTCACTGACAAGTCTTTCCATTTGTTTCAACAAAGTTGTAATTGCTGTTCTTCACAAAAATTCACTTTGCATTTATAAAGTAAATGATCTTTACTTGTAAAAAGCCAATGTAGAGCCAATGTTTCTGAACAAATTCTGTGAAGAAAAAACTGCGGCCATTAAGTAATTAAAAGAAATTAGAGTACGTTTTCAGATTTAGTCTACCTAAAAGTAAATATTGCAAAGAGCAATAGAAAAACAAAGCTACAGATTCAGTCTATTCCAAGTCTAAATTTGATTTTATCTCATGTACTTACCACAGTCTTAACACCATCTCTATAAGGACATTATTTGGTTTTAATTAGCTTAAATTTGACAGGTACATACTTGTCAAGATGGACATGACGCCAAGTGGAATTGTGTTTTTGTGTGGGCAAACTACATCCTTGCATGGATCAGGAACTTCATGACAGTTAATGTAGTGGTAACACTTCAGTAACAAGTCATAGGAATGACTAAAACATCTTAAAAAGCTTTCTAGAAACCATATGGTCATGATTTGCAGGTAGCAAACTATGCTGTTAGGTAGCAAGAATTGTATAAGGATGGCCATTTGCAGACGACTACAAGATGCAAAATATGTAAATGGAGAAAATCATGACTGCTTAGCAGTCTAGCTTAACATTCTAGAAAAGGAAGGAAAAAAGTTTTATGTCTTTTTGTTTTTATCTAGACAACTGTTCACATGAGAGAATAACATGATCTTTCTAAGATTAATTTAAGGATAAAATTGATGTTTGATGCTAAACCGAAATCATCATGGATGGGAAGTAATTCTTCAGTGCTTGAGTACAACTTACATTTTCCTTTAGAACAATGTTAGGGCAAAGTTTTTGTTTCTTTTTGTGATACAGGCTAAAAATCAGAATTACTTATACATATTAATGTTCATAACATAGTACATGATAGTAAATTAAAACTACAGAAATAAATGAACACAGAAATAAATGAACACAGAAATAAATGCACAGTTTGTAAATGTAAATCTCATCTAGACATGGCAAAGGGTACAATATGGAAAGCTTTCTATACATTCATTTTGATATTACTGACTTGCTATTTTGATTTCTCCAGGCATAATTAGTATAATCAGATTTAGCTGTATCTCTGAATAATAATCTAACTTTGCAGAACATCATAAAAAATCTTGAAGGGTTGCATCTTGATAAAAAGCTGGATTTGAATGTTTTATATCTGAGATTTTGTATATGTGCATGCACTCACATATTTGTGTTGTTCAGAAATCTTGCACAGGAAATGGAGTACAGATCTATCTCTTAATCTAATTTATTTGAATATCATTGAATTTACAGTATTTATTACGTTCAGAATTTATTATTGCTTCAAATGCAATATTGGAAAGGATATTGAATAAACAGACTTGTGAGATTGCAGAAACCTGCTAAATATCAATTCTATTAAAGTTAAGCTTCCAATTACAATCAATTTAATTATAATCTTCTTTCTATTGCCACTATGTTGCTTATTTTTTTGCAGTTAAAATATCCTGCAGTGAAAAAAAGGATTGTCTTTTCTTTATGGCACTCATAAGTCAGAAAAATTTGAAGCATCTGTTTATGTACTGGATTATAGGAATTTATAATTAAGCGTATTGAAATAGAGTAACTCTAGTATCATTTCGAATAAGAAGCTTAAAGTTATCATACTATAAGTATATGGTGGTTTGTTGGAAGCAAAAGTGGACACAACAATAAACAAGTTTGAAACATACTAAAGGAAGGTATGTTTTTCTGTGAGGTGCCATTCTGTTTAAAATGTTGCCATTTACTGTATTAGTTTCTAATTTGCATTCAAGAAAATGTCATCACACAGAATCTTGTGGTTTCTGAGGTGGAAGTTCATTATGCCTCTTTTAAGGAGAATATTTCTCTCTGCTGTGTTGTTACAACATGATCAGCTTGGATAAAATACTCTGTAAACAGTGACCCTTGAGCTATGTATGATGGTGATATCTGAAGATGCAAAGAAGCAAGAGTCAGATAGCACTTCTCTCATCTACCTACAAGCAGTGATTACGGAGGAAGTTGTTGTGAAATTAGATGGTCCAGTTCTTCCAAGTGTGGCAAATATCCATAAAAATTTTCTGTATCATGTTGCCTTGGGGTAAAATCTTTGGGGCAGGATTTTTCCAAAATAGTAAAGTCAGGTGAGTGAGAATAAGAAAACAGTTAAATTAATTGGATTTTTCTTGGATCTTGAGGAGAGAAAGGCCACATCTTTTCTGCAAAATGGCATGCCATGAAGCATTCTCTGGCTATGAAGCCAAGTAGCAAACCATGATGCATATCCACACATCTAAAACCTCTCCCAAACATGGTAGAAACATTTGAATTACCTATTCAGAACAACCGCTGAAATTCAGGTATCATCTGGGACATGGTTAGCTGCTGGACGTGCCAGAAATGTATCCAAAAGTTAATCCAAAGGCAAAGCAAGACAGAATTATAAGAAATGATGTTTCAAGTTGGAAAAGACCTTTCAGATTGAGTCAGATCAAATCTGTTAACCTAGCACTGCCAAGTCCATTAAATTATCTCCTGAAGCACCACATCTACATGTGTTGGAATACTTCTAGAGTAATCTAATTGTATTAAGTTTGTTGCTGTCTGCCTTCGAGGAGATAAAGCCTCTTTAGATATTTCTCTTGAGAAAAACCTTACTTGATGTAATTTATCCCTTCTCCCAGTGAGGAACAAATCTGAAAAGCCTTCTACTTTGGTTTTATCTTAGCCTGATACTGCACACTGAACATAATGACAAAAAAATGAATCCAGACTTTCAGTGGATTCAGATTTCCTACGTTCTTTTCTTTGCTAAGTTTATGCCATTTTAAAATTTTGTAGCTTACCCTTATGCATATTGTCATAATTCATTCATAAAAAATGTCTTCAGTTAAACACCAGAGTACTTTAAGTTAAAGAATGTGTGTTTAATGGGTCATATATTTAGATACAATTGCAGTTATTGGGAAGCTCAGGATTCAAAAAAAACAGTATAATCTTCTGCTTTGGTTTGTGGACTGCTCTCTTGTCTGTTTCAACAATTAGATATTATTTCACAGCCTCAAGACACTGTAATGTCTGAATCTACTAAGGAAAAGTAGTTGTTTGGTAGTTCTCCCAGGCAGCAGAATGATAGCGAATGTGTGGGACCTGAGACAAGGACTGTGGTATAGGATAAGGTAGTTAATTTACTGTGGGACCAGAAAAGGTTGAGCTCAAGAAACATCAGTGTTTCCAGATATAAACAATGATTAGTAATTGACTACAAGCAAAAGTAAAAACTGTGAATGCAGTTGTTATAATGCAAATACCAAGAAAGCTCATTTTCATACAAACATTTAACAATTCAGAACAGTTTAGAGCTAGACTATTTTAATACCTGGGATTAACATAAATAGAATATACTGGAAGGAAATATTGTCTCAGTTGACCAATGACTTTATTTTATTTAGCTTAGCTTAGTTTAGTTTCTTGCAGTATCTTATTCAAAGGGCAAGTAAAATGTAATCTCTTTGGATATATTTCTACTACTGCCAGTTGGGAAGAAACAAGTAAGATCCTCTCTGTAGGAGATGGCGTGGTTAACGATAGACTGTGACTCAGTTGCTATGCTCCCACTTCTAAAAGATGGGAGGAGTGACTTTCACAAATCAGACAGTGACACACCACATTGGAAGAAAAGAGAAGAAAGGCAGAATAATTGCGCTACAGGGAAAAAGGAAAAGAGAATCTGTGAAACTTCTTCAGAAAGTCTATGGCTTGGAATTGTTTGGAAATTAGAGCTCAAGAGACAAGGAATCATTCTCTCTAAGCTGGTGGGAAGGACACAGAGCTCTCACAGGAAAATAAGTTACAAAGCTGGGAAATGTCACTAACAATATATTGGTCTGTTTTCCCTCTCTCACTCCTACTTTCTCCACATTTCCAATGATTTAAACTGAGCTGTGATTACCCTGGTGACCCTGGTTGGTGATTTCCCTGAAGAGAAAGTAAACTACAATATAAGTGCAAGCCAAACCTCACCTTTTTATGACTGGAAAAGAAGGAAACACAAGAGACTTATGATTTCACTTTAATGGTTGTGCTAATAGCCAGATTGGCTGGTGTCAGAGTGTGCCTGAGACAGGCCTCAGCATTTTTCTGGTGTAAAGGAAGAAATCACAGGAGACGCTCTTTCTCCCTGTCATAACCAGGTCTTTGTTACTTGATCTCAGTAGTAGACAGAATTGTGTATCCCCTCCCTTTTTTTTTTAGCCCCTCTTGCATGTTTTGAGTGTTTGATCTCTCTCCACTGAACTGTGTTTTTTTCTGCTGTCCATTGCAAGCTAGAAGAGAGCAAAAAGACTGTTAGCTGAATACTAACTATATTTGGAGAAGCTGTAGTTTTGTGCTGCACAAAAATTAATTGCCAACAGTCCTCGATATACTTGTGAAGTATGAAAAATGAAGGGAAGTATTTAGAACTGTAGGGCTTGCCATAATGGGTCTGGCTTGAGATTCACATTGTCTAGTGTTTTGTCTCTGGGAGTGGCCAGAAGTCAATTAAAGTAGTGTTTTTACAGAAAATTTAAACGTGTGATTCTCTGCTCTGTTGCCAGTATAACATCAGTTCTGGCAGAGGAAATACATGGCATCTGTTAATAGGCAAGCAAAAGGAGCTTTGTGGAAGAAACTAAAATAACATGTCTTCAGCTTTTTTTTTTTTTTGCGTAAAGTAATTCATGACTAATTGTAAGCAGATACTTAAAATACTGGGTTACATCTTAAGCTGATGCAAATCTTATAGCTCTATTGCTATCAGCAGGGCTATTCTGAGAGACATATGCCTACGTTGTGATCCATGGTGAGAAAGACCAATTGTAGTAACAGAGATTGCAATTTGGAGTTAACTTTTCTTCACTTTTTTGTTCTTTAGAAGTCTATTTTAATGGCCCTTTCTCTCTCTCTCAATTCAAAAATTTATACTTCATTTGAATTTATAAAGCAAACTAAACAGAAGCTTAATCTCAGTCTGATTCTCTGCTGTCCTGTACCCTTTGTAGTCACTTCAGAATAAATGTGAAAGGTTTCCACTAATATTTAGTGGCATTTGGTATTCATTTTGCCCAAGTATAAATGACAAAAGGGATAGAGTTCAACATATGATAGAAGTATAAAGCCGCAGCAGAACCAAAGAAAAGCAATGGCTGTTTCTGTTCATGATTCTTTGATGGCATGAGACTCATACCAAAAAATAGAAATATGTTTTGTGAAAAAGAGCATGTATGTTCCATGCTATGTCAGAATGCTCTGTTTATAGGATTGTTTGTGATGGAAAATAAATAAAAAAGGCATAAAATTGTGTCAGTCTTGTATATAAAAGTCAAGGCTAATTTCATGTAAATTAGTACATGTTTCTGTTCAAATTATGCATCCAAAAATCAGACAGGCTTAAAAATCCAGAAAAGCGGAGTTGTTGATGGTGTAAACTTTTGGCTATATTTGTGTTACATCTGATTTTAAAAGTATTTTCTAACAATGCCACATAGAAAAAAAACCACTAAAAATATGAAAAAGAATTAATCATGTAGATGAGATGCAATATTTACTTTTATTTTCTTAGTGTCTGTCATGCACTATGCAGTTTCTTGCTCACTACTCCTCCCCTGCATCCTGTAGGGTAGGGAGGAGAATCAGAAGAGAAACCCAGAATCCTAGGTTGAGATAAGAACAATGTAATAACTAAAATAAAAATAATAACAATTATAATAATTAAATATAATAATAATTGTAATGAAAATGATTATAACAGAAAGAGGGACAGAAATAAAAATCCAAGAAAAGACAGATGATGCACAATGCAATTGCTGGTCAGTGCCTGAGCAGTGATTGTCTCCTCCTGCCAGCTTCTCCCACCAGTTAATATACTGGGGGGGAACAATGCTCTGTGATATGGAATAGCCCTGTNATGTAAATTAGTACATGTTTCTATTCAAATTATGCATCCAAAAATCAGACAGGCTTAAAAATCCAGAAAAGAGGAGTTGTTGATGGTGTAAACTTTTGGCTATATTTGTGTTACATCTGATTTTAAAAGTATTTTCTAACAATGCCACATAGAAAAAAAACCACTAAAAATATGAAAAAGAATTAATCATGTAGATGAGATGCAATATTTACTTTTATTTTCTTAGTGTCTGTCATGCACTATGCAGTTTCTTGCTCACTACTCCTCCCCTGCATCCTGTAGGGTAGGGAGGAGAATCAGAAGAGAAACCCAGAATCTTAGGTTGAGATAAGAACAATGTAATAACTAAAATAAAAATAATAACAATTATAATAATTAAATATAATAATAATTGTAATGAAAATGATTATAACAGAAAGAGGGATAGAAATAAAAATCCAAGAAAAGACAGATGATGCACAATGCAATTGCTGGTCAGTGCCTGAGCAGTGATTGTCTCCTCCTGCCAGCTTCTCCCACCAGTTAATATACTGGGGGGGCACAATGCTCTGTGATATGGAATAGCCCTGTAGCTAGTTGGGGTCAGCTCTGCTCTCTCCCAGCGTCTTGTGCCCACTCACGGGCATGGCAGGGGGAGAAGCATAAAAGGTCTTGATGCTGTGCAAGCACTGCTCAGCAATAACCAACATATCCCTGTGTCATTGTTGTTCTTTTCAATATAAACTCAAACCACAGCCCTGTACCATCTCCTGGGAAGAAAATTAACTTTATCACAACTGAAAGCCAAGACAGTGTCTTAAGCAGATGATGGTTTTTTTTTTATAAAGGCTGAGGTTTTCTAGCAAAACAAGCTACTTATTTGCTTTCAACTTTCAAAATCTAATTTTTATTGCTTTTTGCATTGTGTATCAAGTGTGTCAGATATCTCACCACATGCTAACATTATTAATTGGTTATTTAAAACCTGTTAAGATATGTATAATTTGGCAAAGAATGACAGAACACTGCTAGTAAAAGACTAAGCAACTGTGGGGAACATTTTTCGTAAGTTCCAAAGAAAAGTTAATTAACAAACCGTATGGGAGTAAACAGAAAAAAAAAAGATGCTGTGCTAGCATGAAGACAACAGACTGAATAAAGATAATCAGAAGAGCCTTCCAGTGGAGAAATAAAAGCAATATCTTTTCACTCAGAAAGCATCTCTGAGTCTGATACAATAACTCTGCTAATTATATCCAAACAGTGTTCAGCTTTTACATGAAAAAGTCTGACCTAGAGAAACTTTCCTCAATAACTCACTGATGAGGGAAGCTCTTTGTCAACTGCGTTCCCAGTGCACCTGCAGCTCAACTCTATATACATGTCTAGGACTGCCTGGCCTCAAAAGCTGTTTTCCTAGCATTCACCTAAACCTGGCTAGATCTAAATGAAAACCTTTAAATAAAACTCAGTTTGATCACTGGAAAAAAAAACCATCATCAATAACTGTAACATTATGATCTGCACTTGAGAGCTCACAGAGAAAGAGCACTCCTGTCAAATTACAAAAGAGAGAAATATATGTAATTGCATAGCTAGTGCTAGTGAGTTGCTGATAGAGGATCAATGTGTAACAAGAGATATGATGCCTCATCCAGTTAGAGCACTCTCAACTGGGACATCTAACATCAATAGCCTTGTAGTAAGTTCGGGAGTTAACATACAGCACTGCTTGAGTCTGGTTCCTGTTGATAACGTTGTGGGGACTTTTCTGTTGGTGCTGGTTTTGGTTGTGATGGTTTGTTTGTTTGTTTGTTGAGGTTTTTGTTTTAATTAATAAAATGTTTAATTCAGGGAAAAAAAAAAACCATAATGAAACTGGGAAGTTGAAGACTTGAGTATCTTTAGACTGAACCTGGAACTAAATCTGGATTTTTTACTTTCTGGACAAAAGGACTAAAACCCAAAGTAGTATGTAGGAAGGGTTTCTGCAAAGCTGCACTTGAAGTGGAGAAGACAATAAGTACTCTGGGTTTCTTTTTTTTTATTATTTTACATTCCCTCAAATGCCTCTCCTCAGGAGTAATTTGAACACTTAGAGATAGCTTCTCACACATGTCTAGAAGTCAAACTACTTTTGATTAATTTATAATGACTCCTTAAATACTTTTGAGAGCTAAAGACTGAATATCCAAGGTCCTATTATAAGTCAGTACAACGTAGCTTCCTAAGTATGCATCAGTTCAGTAGAACAGATTGCTGTTTCCCATTAGAGACACCCAAGCCTTCCGTGTGCTCATTCCATACAAGTGACAAGTGAATTTCAGCACAAAGATTCACCTGGAAACATAGACATTATTTGCAGTATTATATTACACCAATTACTGAAAGGACTTAAGAGAGTCATATGGTACTCATTTATGATGTTGTTACCTATGTGGATATGGAAAGGAGCTCATATAAATATTTAATGTATATCATTAACTAAACCTGTAGAAACTCCATAAAGCGTATATTTTGCCTGATTCCATTATGAGTAATTAGAGTAGCGCCTACCAGCTGTAATTGAAATCAGGGCTTGTTTGTACAAAGCAATATGCAAGCATATATTAAGAGATGCTCTTGACCTAGAATGAAATTATAGAAGGCAATATATACCATAAATCTTGCTGTACAATGTCTTACACAAACGTGTCAAGGGCCTACTTGAAATGTCAAGAAAGATAGAGGAGAGTATTTTAGAAGTTTTAGATTTTTTTGGTATCCTATGCCAAACCTTAGCTGGGGCATAATCTACATCAGTATTACTCCATCATTGCACATAAGTGTAATGTTTAATGTTAATATTCTTTGGCATAATCACACAAGGTAAAATGTGTTCATTTGCAGCTGTGAATATGTAAGTCAGATCTCCTTTTGGAGTCTGAAATTGTCTTTGAGCCAGTGCACTGAAAAAGAATTTTGGCTACAGCGCTCAACAATCCATTTGGTGCAATCTGTAGCATCTTTGTGCAAATATTTTCAATCTAATTCAATTTCAGATCTTCAGGAACTGTCAGAAGAGCTTTCAATTTACTTCCCAGAAATATTACTACAGGACAAACTCATCTAACATGGAAGTGAAAAATCCAGATCAGGTTAATTTTTAAGTACAAAGGCACATAGAATGTTTTGCAGTTCCAGATAAGCTCTGAAGTTGTGTCACAAGGTCCCCTAAAACTTTGATATAAGGAAGATTTTTTGATGTGGTTTGGAAGGGAAATGAAAATTCCTGAGGTTTCTTTAGTTTGCTTTTTTTTTTTTTTTAACCACCTAATTCAACCAAGTACGTTAGGAAGAAATAAACATTTGCTACTGCAGGATCAAAGATATGATAGAAAACCCATGAATGTTTAAATTACATATTTAGGGAGCATGAAGGAAGCAAACTTTGAAATGAAGGGCAGTTACTCATTTTGGGAATGGCTGTGAGTGTTGGCTTGGTTAATGTCTCAACAGGCAGGGGTCTAGTGGGAAAGGTCTGTAGAAAAGTTGTGACAGAAGCCTTTCCTTCCCAGGGCAATTGCTGGACAAGGAAGTACCACATCTGTGGCTGGAGTGCTCAGGCCACCTCATGTGCCCCTTGGTACAGTGTCACGCTTAAGCAGCAAACCAACACGGCCTAGGAGGAGTGAGAAAGGATATTTCATTAGGCCAGAAAGGCACTTCTCATTCAGCCCACAGTCAGAGATTGCAAGAGACAGATTCTAAGCTACTGGTAAACTGAGCATAGAAGCAGATGTATGTGCAATTCACATCCCTGTAAGGATTTGTTAAGCTTTGTGATGGGGAAAGACTGCAGTGCAGCTAGCATTCAAAGAGGTTTATTGCCTATGTATGTAAAGGCATAGAAAAGGTTTCAGCAAGATCACAAATGCAAAATGCATTCACTAGTGTTTCTCCATACTCCTGTGAAGTGTGTGTCTATGCAGCAATTAATTTTGTCTGTCTCCACTGTTAAAATATCACATACTACAGCATCAGGAGGTGGGTAGAAAACTTGGAAGCTACAATATCAGAATATCAGAAGCATGAGAAAGACCAATCAAACAGTAGTACTAAAGGATGTGTATCATAAAAATCACAATGTCAGGGCAATTATTTCACCTTCATGGAGACTCTTTATTAGTATTATTATTTTTTTTTAAATTTCTGTAAGATTAATACATTACTAGCACTTATTACTTTTCCAGATCTAGGTGGATTACTGGTGTGCCTTGTTAAGTGTTATTTGTATTGTATTTTATCATAAAGCTTAAGTAAAACTGAGCAATGGATACTACAGACAAATCTATAAATCGTTGTCCAGTGTTGATATTCTTGGAACAATGACTTTAATACTGGCCAGCTACAACTATTATATTGTCTCTTTTTATTAGTTCTGCTATTGTCATTTTGCACTTATGGCACTGCCAGGCCTTCCATGTTGTCAGGAAATTGAGGAAGCAATGCACATTGGAGTCAATTAGAGCTTTTTGGCATATGTTTCTACAATGGGTGTACTACTTAAACTGGGATTGGTGTCATTTTTCAGGCAAAGAAATACTGAAAAGAAACAAAAATTGAACCTCTGTTGAACAGGCAAGATTATTCAGTGAGAAGAGTGGGATAAAGAAAAAAAAAAGAAAAAAAGAAAGGACATGGAAGGTCACGATAAATGAGGTTTGGAAACAACTGCAATGCGTTAGCAGAGGAAGATCAACGCCTGGTCCCTCAGCAGCTGAGTTAACTGTGAAGCTTATAGGAGATCTCTATGAATTTATTCTTTCAGCTATGTAATGTGTAATCTTGGTGGTTTATTTTCCATGAGTGCCAAGACAAACGTTGTGAATAACAATGGCAGTTTAAAAGCCCATCTGGTCAAAAAGAGAAAAAAAAGCTGTGTTGTGTTGAATGTTAGTGTATACTAACCTATTCGGAGAAGGTGTGTACTGTTACTTCTCTGTGTTTACGTACTCAATCCTTGTTATGGTTATGGCCAAGTTTTTTCTAGGAGTTATAACTTTCTGGCAGACATATACTTCAAATCAATTCAGAACTGAGTAGCAGTTTTGCCAGAACAGATGCATATGTAACTTTGCTCTTAACTTCCCTCCACTGTAAACATCTATAAATAATGCTGAAATTTGGTTCCCATTTGTTAGCTGTTCAGTTTCTATAATGATCTTTAATAAATTGCTTTTGGACACTCAAATAGCCTATCTAAACTGAATTTTTCCCATAAGTACTGATGTTGACCTCTTTGAAGAATGGCAATAAGTTTTTGAGATAGAAATGTGATAAATGTCTGAGGAGGACTCTGTTCACAAATGCTAAAAAAATATTTTTTTCTGTGCACACAATTTCTAAATTTACTATGAAATTTCATATTTGACAGAAGCTAATTTGAACTGGAACATATTGAATATCTTCATAAACTTTTAAAATTAAAATTATTTAATGCCATTTTAATTTAGTAATCATCTAGGAAAAAATTGTTTCCAGATTTCAGTTGTAAAATAGGCAAATACATTTTATGAAAAATGTCCATGGTTTTCTTTCTAGATATGTAATAACCTCATCCTACTGTATTTTTAGTAAAGAGCTATGTGGATATTTGAATACCAGCTGCTATTACATTTTCCAGCAATAGGAAATTGGTTTTGAACCTAAATAAAATAGTTGTTTACAACATTTAAGTAACACCACTTGACTAACTTGTCATCATTATCTCTGTTGATGAATAGGAGCTTTGTAACTCCTACTAAAATTGCACCAATTTAAACAAAATACAGCTAAAGCCTAAAACTTGCAAAATGACTATGTGTCATTATTTAATCTAAGGTTTCCTGTTCATAGTCATGTAATGTGTGATATGCCATGACCTATTAATTGCCACTTTTGTTAATTTTAATTAATTGATTCTTTTTCCCTTGAACACTTTAGTGGTTTTTTTGGTTTGTTTTTTTTTTTTTTTTCCCCAGAAAACTGGGCTTGTTTCCTGGATTTTGACATAAGATATAAAGACAGTTTCCTGGCACATTTTGAAGATGCTATTGATTTTTTAGGTCAATGGTATAGGGTTGCTCCATATTTTCAAATACTTAATAATGCTGTGTCAGGGTTTAGGCCCATCAGAGTGAAGTATCAGACTTTGGGATTCATGAAGGACTTAATTTCCAAAGGGTTTAATTGCTGCTTATGGTCCTGGACAAAACAGATGAGACTACTTGGGGAAGAAAACGAAACTTAATTTAATCCACCACCAACTGAAAAAGCTTAAACCCCAAAACATAACAAACAGCAAATAACGCAGAGTGGCACAATAAAGAAGAGCACAATCAGCCCTTCAAGACCACCTTCTGCCCACCTCTCTCTTCTTTCCAGGCTTAGAGCCCTAGTCCAGGTGTCTTTATCTCCTCTGTCCATGAATGGCTCAAGGGGGCAGAGAATGAAGGTTTCAGTCAGTCTTTTTCACATGGCTCCTGTAATTTTTCTCTCCTCAAGGCAAGCAGGCTCCTCACTGGTCCTCTCTGCTCCAGCGTGGGGTCCCTCACAGGCCAGGCAGTCCTGCATGAGCCACTCCAATGTGCATTCATCCCAAAGGGTCCTCTCTGCCTCCTGTGTGGGTCTCTGGGGCCCACAGACTCTCCAGTACGGCCTGCACCATGGCTACCTCCTCACACAGTCTTCTACCCATCTGGGCGCAGTCACCTAGAGCTACTGATGACTCTCAAGTTGATCATAGAGGTGCTAGATTGGCCTGGCTAGGCTGGAGGTTGTTTCAAACCCCAGAGCCAGGGGAAATTCTGAGAACACTTTACTGGGCTCGCACTGCAACCTCTCCCCCTGTTACCAAGAAAAAGCAGCTCCTCACAAACCCCATGACATGCTGCCAACAATGTAAATATTGTAAAGTTTGCATACTTTGGTAGAGTGTTGCTTTAACACATACGAAAAATACCTTTTACCCTCTATCTGTCATCTCTAAAAAGAAAAACCTATGTCCATTTTCGTATGTCTTTCCTATATCTCAACTTGTTTTCATCAAGACATCCTAAAGAGATAAAACTCCACCACATTCTTTGAAAACACCAAATTTTTATGTCATACAATTCTCTTAAGAATAGATCTAACAAAGCAAGGACTGATGCTGAGCTCACTAATAACCAGCATCCTTTTCATGAAAATGAGATGTGAGATTTTGACATATGTTTTTGAAAAAGTTAAACCAGATCTGGCCAAGTATATGATGCACTATGAATACAACAGAAATGCATTTGCCAAGGTTTATCTCCTCATGGCTGAGAATAGGCTTCAATATTTACAAATACATTAATCTAAATGTTTCTTTGCAAATACTGTTCAACTCATGGGTTATCTAAAAATTCTTTATTTCAATAATTCGTGCCAATATTTCATATTCTCTGTTCATCCTGAAACTTATTCTTGAAGCTTGATGAAGTGTCTTCAATGAGGATGGTCTTGAAAACATTTTGTGTCAACACGGGTCAGTATCTGATTACGTGAATTCTGATAACATAAAATGACTTTAGATTGTCAGCAGTGTAATCACCACAGGAGGAATGGTATACATTCAGATTATACTAACCTGGAGAAGAGGATCAGGGCAGATAACATCTCAAAACATTTTTTGCATCTACATAAACTTTCACACAAATATCACTGATTTTTGTATTTTTTGAAAAACATCCATGAGGAAGAAGAAAAAAATATTAACACATATTTTTTAGCCTACAAAAATGTGAATTTCAAATTCCTTCTTATTGCAGTCAAACAATTCTGTTTTGTAAAATAGGAGATAATATTTTAGCTATACTTCTTTAAATCTGATATTTATTCTTTTGAGATGTTGACTCTGCGTGCCATCTTTTGAGCTGTAACGAATGATTTTATGACATTCTCCTCTGACAAATTCAATATTGTAGAGATTCTCCTTAGACTTATCCAAAACATATTCTCAGAACATCAAGGTCTAAAAAGCATATGTCATACAATTCTTCATTTGAACATTATTTAACTTTAATTAAAATTTTCTGACAAGACTGGCTTCATGTTTGTGTACTGCCTTGAAAAGCATAATAAATGCTTTTTAAAAATATGTCACAACCAACAAGATAACTTTTTCATTACATGCAATTTCAAAAAGATGTGCTTTAATGAAAGCATGTGTCTTATTCCTATAATCTACTAAAATGTCATGTTTCAATGTGTAATAAACATGACAAAATTCATATTGTTGTGAGGAAATAGAAGAATCATTTTTTTTTTTTTGGGCTGCTTTATGCCAGCAATAAATCATCCCCTGCATTTAAGAGACTGGGTCATGTAGCTGATGAAGCAGTTTGATAATTTATCACACGTGTTTTTTTTCAGGTGTCTGTATGAAATAAGGCCTAAGAATTATTTAAGTAGATTTTTTTTTCCCACAGAAAAGAGCCCTAATCAAAGGTAGCTTCAAAGGCACCTTCACGTTGAATGGAAACAACATCAATGATAGCTGTCATAGACACTACAGAAATTAACCTATTGCAAATTTGGAAACATCCTGTAAGAATTTCAAAGGAAGAGAAAGGGCTACATTGTTTTCCTAACAATAATCCAATTCTGAGAAATCAAATTAAGTCTATATACAACACATTGCTTTAAAACATGAGGTTGAACTGCACCACATTTTTCAGAGAAGAAACAAAGTGAAACTTGTTCCAAGGACTTAATCACAGGAGGAAATCCATAAGGCATTGTATTGTAAATCAAGACAGTAAGTAAGATGCTATTCAAAAAAAGTGTAATAAAAAAAATTTACCGTAATATATAGTAACTAAACAATCATAATCATGTTCTGCAGGCTTGTTTTAATATTTTCAAGTGCTGTCAACATCAGAATCAAGTATTTGTTATTATCTGGATACTATTAACTACATAATTTACTGCTAATAGTAAAAGTTTCTGAAATATTGCTATTATAGTTGTGCTGTAATACAGAGAGGGATTCACATTCCTTTTAACTATTTTCTTTTTCATACTGTCTTAGAAGATTCAAGACATGAATTTTTCACTTGAATGTTTAGTATGCAGAATTTCTAGGTCTACCTGAGATTTCTGAAGCTGTTTGTCAGAAATGGAACTGACTAATCTCGCTAGTCACTTCTGAGAGGGAATGAAACTTGGCTAAAGTGCAGAATTTACTGTCTCTGTGACAGTAATTTGAAAGACCACTTGAGACCTTTTCTGCTGACTGAAGACAGTCCTCCATGTTTATCATCAGTCAAGGACTGGAAGGAAGATTAGGACAGAATCTCCCATCTGCTCTTTCCTCTTTGAACTGCAAGTGTGATTTATGACCTTGTTGTCCCAGAGTTTTACAACTCCTTGCTTAAGCCTAAACTCCATGATTTCCCATATTTCCCACTGGATCGTTGATTTTTCAGTCAAATAAACTCTAAAGAGGCCATACTGGCTCACGTTCAAAGTCAAGTAATGTGGACTTCACAGAGTAAATGTAAGTTATGCTGAGGATTGAATCTCAGCCTCCATATAGCTAACAAACAGTCACAGCAGAGCCAGCAGAGAGTGTCCTTAGAGCTCCTCATTCTTCCATGTTTAGTAATTACATTATAGACAAAAAATTGCTACTTTAGCTCCCTTCGAATGTGTATTCCAACTGGTCTGAGAGAAGGATCAAAAACACACAACAGACAACACCCTGGCCTGCTGAGTCCAATGCTATGTTGCAGCTAAGAGCTGTAGGTCCATTGATGAAGACATTCCTACTCTTGGCACAGCACCAAATCCTATGACCTTCATTCTTGTAAATGTTTCCATCAACAGTAGTGCTCTCTGACGTTTGATAATAAATCAGTGCTAGTCTTTGGCAAGTAAAATCATTACTTCTTGCATATGTATGTCCCCCCACCCTGCCATAAGACTGCTAGGTGAATCAATATATGTCCTACCATGGGAATTCTTCTGAACTTTGACAACATAACCCACATTATCTCCTGTCAGTACTAATGACTGAAAAATTACTTCAGACAACAAGAACAGGCTTCCCTGTATTAATGATAGTAACCATTCACTGTATTTAGCTATTTTTATTATTACATGATACTTACATTTTTCTCAAGTGAGATTTCTCTTCTGAGTTCTTAGGTGTATTTCACAGTTACATTTTATCAGGTACTGAATTCATATACAGGACTTCAGGGACTGAATTCATATGTACAAGTGGTACTGACTGCACCATCAAGGGTCATTCTCATTTTAACTGTATCCCATGAGCACTGATGTTGTGTCAGCATTTTTACAGCTAGCTCAGTTATTATCTATTTAGAGCTAGGTGGCAAAAAGTCTCTGAAGACTCAGAACTAAAGGGAAGAACTTGAGAGTAAACAGTGAGAAGTGCCAATGAAATATCATCTTAAACTGTTTTGAGGGAATGTGTGGTGTATATACATTTTAGTTGGGTATTTAAAAATTCTGTATACATCTGTAGTCTCTTGACTTGGAGTGATCAAACTGAATGAAGCTAAAGTCACATATATTTAGAACATTCCTGAAAGAATTTTTCTAAATATATCTTTATAAGGAAAGGAAAGATTCAACTTCCTCAAGAGAAAGTTTTTGACCAGTAGAAATTATGTGGTTCAGAGGAAGCTCACCAAGGTGCACTTGGAGTGCTTCCTCTGTGAGGAAAGGCTGGGAGAGCTAAATTGGGTCATTCTAATGAAAGGACAGTGTTAGGCATACCTAACAGCTCCCAAGCAACTATGAGGTGCTCCACCAAAGAAATGGAGCTGTTTTTTTTCAACAGTTATTTGGTAACTGCTGGAAAGCAAAGCTTCTTTTTAACCAGATGTAACCAAGAGAAAATGTAATGTCTTCTCAGTCAATGTTTCCTCAAACTATATTCAAAAGCTAGAAGTGAAGAGAAATAATAAAAAAGATAATTGAAGTGTTGGAAAAGAGTCATTTAAAAAATAATACCTAATATGTCATTTTCAGGGCAATAATCTAATACTTTATTTTCCAATAAAAATGAACTTTAAATGAAATAAATAGTTGCAGTGCTATTTGTAGAACTAAGCAAATTTGCACAGGCAGAAGATTAGCTGGGATTTTTCTAGGGTTCTTAGTTGTGACTAATTCAGTAACAACTATAAAGTAGTCTGCAAAAAGACACACATCAAAAAAATCCATGATATGATTTTTTAATGGCTCAAATATATTCAAACATCTTCTGATGAGAATGGTACAATATTCTGCCCCAATAACTTTTTCTAGATTTTTCCCAAAGCTTTTTTATTCTGAACTTACATTTCTGAGAGTGTGTCTACAGATTTCTTCAGTACTTTAACATTATTTGTCTGTCATCTCTATGAAGTTTGGTTTAGGTTCAGAGCCATTTTGACTGAAGGGTGTTACACAGAAACAAAAGTTTATTGAAGTAAATTTGAATTTTAACAGCGATGTTTTGAACACCATTAAGCAAGGCAATTTATGACCTCTTACAATTACATTGTTGCTTAAAATTACATTTTCCAAATATTTTGCATGTGACACTGCTATTGAGCTATTATTGCAAACCACTTCCCTTAAGAAATTTGTCCTGACTTGCCCATGACATATCCTTGTTCAGTGACAGTATATTAAGTGAACTCAGAATCTGATCAAGGTTGTGGTCTTCAGATTTTTCTGTGTAACTGGATGTACTGCTACCTAGGCATTTAATATTCTCCTACCTGCGAAATCCAGTATGGCAATTACAGCTACTAATACCTGCATCTTTCTAACCTCTCAAGAAGGAAGAAAACTCCCTTAAGGTTTTACATAGCCAGCATTGCAAAGTAACTATTGCTTAATTTATTGTTTTAGGAAGAGGGGTGAAACTCTCATAAGCAATGCAAATCACCAAATTGCTCAGAAACATTTCTGCCACGACTGTTTGTCATTCTGCTAATTAGTAAATCACCAAAGGGTAATACCTCTGTATGTGCTTTTCTTTCTTGCAATTGATACAACAAGAAAAAAAAATTCTCTTCTATAACAGCTTCAGGCTTTTGGTTCACAGCACTGCTTCTGTCACTACCAGCGAGAGATTTAGATGACTGGGAAAGTTTAAAACTATCCAGAAATGTCCTGTACTGAGAACAGCTGGAGTAAAAATTGGGCTTAAAGGAGCTTTGTGATCAGTTCTGTTATTGTAAAAGTGTATTTGTTCCTTGCCAGAAAATTTCTGCAGCAGAATAGGCATATTTGACAACCATAATTCTTGATCAATGAGCGTGCACATGATGTTTTGGGCCACATAGACTGGTATTTATCTCATCTAAATATGGCTCTAAATTTGAATCAATCATTGAAACCTTCAAGAGAGGGAATATTTTAGAAGGGCATAGTTTAGGTGAATCATGTCCTGAAGCTTTTTTTTTCCTTCCTCTCCATTGGTTGTCAAGTCTTGAAGGGATTACCTCAGGCTCAGATGGTTAGAAGTTTTTCCTTTCAGGGAAAACAACACTTTTACAATATTTTCTACATGGATGTTTATCAGATACCGTTTATTTTTTAATGAAATATTGAAGTGTTGAATTGTGCCTTTTTGTGTCAGTCTTGTTAGAGTCTCAAAGCACTGTAAGATGTCCCAAAGTATGGAAGAATGATGCAGAATGATACTAATGCTACAGAGTTACATTGAGTTGCCATTTGGAGTCTGATCTCAAACGCAGAGTAGGTGTTATACCATATGCTGAAGAGTAAAAATCTTTCTGTCTTCATTTGGGTGGCTATGAGTTACATTTAAATAACTTGAAAATTGCTCACCTATTTTGATATTAAAACTAATCATACTAAATGTAATTAAACTAAAATATTAAACTTTGTAAAAAAGTGTAGAGCATTTGTAGCAACATGCTTCAGAATCACCTGCTGTGAATATGAATTGGTATTTTTCCATGTGCATGGAACTATAAACATATTCCATCCTACATTTTTTAAAGATTAAAAGAATCTAAAAAACCTTTTAATAAGAAGTGAAATTTGTATGCTACTTCCAACAAAAATATGGTTTGTTTGCCCTTTTAAGAAACCATTGAATAAGCAGATTTTGCCTTCTCTACTGATTTAATTATTTTTTTCATGGTCTTTTTAGGTCATGCCCACATTGCATCAGCTTCAGAACATAGCTCCAATGAAATACAGTATTATGAAAGTGTTTTCCATAGCTGTCTGTAAAACATTTCCTAAATAAATACAAATTAAAATCATAAGAGTAGACTGTGCATCAAAAGCCTTCTTTCTCAGTTCTTGGCATCTGTGGGACTTGGCCAGTATTCTGTTTTGCCAGACAAACCAAGCAAGAGTTGGTATAATGATCCTACTCTTTCTGACCAAAATCTTTTGTGTATCCTTGGAGGTTTTTCTCATCGTTTATGACTTACATTTGAACAGGGAAGAATTTTACTCTTTGGAGCCCTCAGACGCTGTACTTGGATGAATAGTTCCTTTTAATAAAAAAGATCAGTACAATTTTATCTTAATATTCATATTTCCCACATGAAAGCAAGAGCTCACACTGTAACTTAATGCTGTTTCCAAGCATAAGAACTCCTCTCACCGATCGAAAGATTTATCTTATTTATTATTTGCTACAAATACAGTTTGTTCATGAGAATGTTAAGGCTGTATTTTCTCCTGTTATCATGTAAAATCTTAATTTAAATTTTAGGAATTAAACAAGTAGGTAGGTAGCAGAATGTAGCCCAGTGGTTATAAACATAAACATATAACATTCTTCAACAGTTCTTTTATAAGGAAAAAAAAAAGTGATTAAGTGATAATTATTTTGTTTAAGTCACTCTATGAAATGTAAATTGATCAACTAATGAACTAATCAACTCAAGTCACAATGACTTGAAATTATGCCCTCTTTATATTTTTTGTCTGAAATAAATTCTCCCTTTTCTTGAGAAATTCTCTCCTTTTTCTTGAGAAGATTTATCAAAGTTTGCTACATTGCTGCCTGTGGCAGTATATTCTATGTTTTAGCTATGCATATGGCTGATGGACTGAGTACCATATCCGTTCCTGAGATGAGACAAGATTAACTCCTGCTGATCTTGTTTCGATGTTCTAATGGGCCAAAATTTCCTTTTCTGGATTCTGGATTTAAATAGAAGGTTTTATTCACTGACACTTGCATTGTTCAATGACACAGCAGGACTTTGTGGACACATTTCTATGTAGTATGAATACTGAGGAAGGAGGTTGAAAGGAGCAAAATTTCAGTAGAGGAGGATGACAAGGGAGATGAGATAATTTTAAGTGGAACAAGGGCCAAGGCAGGAAGTAGCTCATCTTTGTAAATATTTATTCTGAATCTGACTAAATCTGAGAATCATGAGGATAAATTTATCAGCCCTTCAAATTATAGTTGAATTTACATTTAAATTGAATTAATATTATGGGGTCTTGGGTAAAATGCAGAAGCTGAAACTATAAGTATGTGTATGTTAACAGATATGACAGCATACGGAACTGGAGTGCTCTCTTGTCTTTCAGAAGAAGATGTCCAAGCAAACTACCTCACAACTCCTACCACTGATACAAATAGTAAGGAAAAAAAAAACCCAATAAAGATAAAACAAATATGAAGAATGGACACTAGATCAAAAAATGCTCAGAGTAGGATTGGTGTGTGTTAAATTTTCTGTGAATTCAAGACGTACTAACCAAAATGTAAGCAATTATAAGTGCTCAAACCTGTGTTCTGCCCTCTCAAAGACAAATATTTAGCTTTCTGTGCCCAGACACAACTGGAATTCGGTGTAGTCCAGCGATTCTCTTAGGAGAAGGGCAGGTAAAACCAGAATAGTTTGAAATAGCTGGAATACAGAAAGACTTGGCATTAGAAATGGTAATTAGACCACAGATTGTATAAAGAGGATCAAGAAGTAAGTAAAGCGAAAATTAGTGTAGCTAATTTTTTAAAACAAGCTAGTTAAGAAATCAGTTCAGACTGGCAAAGAGGGAAATAAATAGAAGACTGTTTTTTAAATGATTAAAACCAACTGAGGTATGAGATTCTCATGAATGATGAGCATTGTCAAATAAATAAACAACTTTTACAAACAATAGCTTCTTAAAAATATATCAGCCAACATACCTGTCGAGGAAGAAAGCGTCTTTTAAAAGTGAAGATAGTTCCAAGTGGATTGGAGTCTATGGGTTCTGTGATCTTGACGCAGGAGCATAGTTAAACTAGATGAGTAGATAAATCTAATCTAGTGGAATAACAGAACATAGCTTTGTACATGATACAGTGCTTGAGCAAGTTACCTGAAGTTAAAAGTATCCTTATAGTAGAAGGATGAAACTTTGATCCCCAGCTGGGGTTAAGGCTCAGCTTTGGCCTCTGACATGAATTTAACTGAAATCTGCTGTGTTGTCAAGGAGTTAAAAAAGTCTTGTCAGTTTGAGTAAATAATAGAAGATCAAAGTTAGCTACCTTTCTGTACTGAAGCTGCAGGGGAAATCTTGTAATTATTTAGCATTATCTGACCTTTAGACTGGATTTTCATCCACAGTCCAGTATCACTTCAGATAAAAGGAAATTCAGAATTTTTCTACTTAACAGCAAATTTGAACTGTAAAATGTGAATGGATTTTATAGATACTTTACACAGAATTTAAATATGTTAGTACTTTTGTGTGATGAACAAATCAGGAAGTGGAAAACTTCCTCCCTCCTCATCTTACTCGCCTATTGTATATTTTTATTGCAGCAAATGTGATATTTCTGTAATTTAAAGTTATATCTGGAATAAACTTTGTTTCATTGTCGTTGTACAATAAAAATGCCTCTTGCAACCTATGTCTGAATCCTTGAAGCTGGAGAAAAGCTTTGTACTTTTGATCTGCTGACAAAACACATGTTTTATGTACGAGGAGCCAGAAAAAATACTTAACAATTTTGTAATTTCCCAGAGAGATTAAAAGACTTTGTTATGCAATATTCCCATCCAAAACATTGGAAACATATCTGGACCAAGCCACAGAATATTCTTTCTTCATTTTTTGTCTCTGTCTTTGCCCACAACAAAATTCCTGCTACAGCTCAGCTGTGCATCTGAGAATTCACATCTAGTTTAGATCCTATGATTTTCTTTTCTGTGTTTCAAGAGGACTGAGGCACTCATAGATGCTTCTGGAATACAATCTATCCTGTTTACTGAGACAAGACAGTAAAGCAGAATCTTATCAACATATTAAATGTGTGCGTCCTTTGGTCTTGCACAGCATAACAGTTTACAGAGCACAATGGTTAATGCAATAAATTTAGGATAGCCCGAAGTCCTAATCCTGACCCTGAGGACAGTTTCACATATTTTGAAATTAAAAACTACAACTGTTTTGTAAGTTGGATAGCTAAGTTCATTGGGCTACACATGCTTCTACCTTCTTTTCCGTTCACCTAGAAAATCTTTCAGGTTTTTTTCTGTGCAACATTACAGACTTGAGAACTTCCTTGACAGGCTTTTCTTCCAGGATCAGGAGAGGCAACCAACATAAGAAGGAAATTTAGTGCATTTTTTTAGTTTTCCATGAGTAGGACCTTTATCTACAACCTCAACTCTCACTGTAGGTGTAATTTTTAAGTGTGAACCCTGATCAGTTTAAATCAAAAAGTGTAGAGCTATCTTGCTGAAGTGATTATCAGGATGTGCATGAAAAGGCAATGAAGATATTTCCCTGCTGCTCTGCAGGAGGGAGCAGAGTGGGAGGAAGCCTGATCCTTCCTCAGGGACCAGTGTGCATCACATTGAATAAGTTCTCAGTCTGGCTTCTTTCAGTCTGAGTACTCTGTCTGAGAAACTGTTTACTCAGTGTTGATACACTTGAAGCTCTTAGTAATTATTTGTCAATTCTGCTACTATCTCAAAAATTGCTTTTTTTTTTTTTTTTTTTTTTTTTTAAATAGAATACCTCTCATTTTAAAAACTTCTCACTGCTTCCCATCTGAGTGTCTTTCCAGGCTAGCTGAATCTCATATCTTCCCCTGCAGCACCTAGCTTATGTGACTTCAGAGAGAAAACTTCTTGGCTGAAATATTCTGAATAGTTAGTTACATGTGCAATACTGCTAAAAATCTCAACAACATTTAATGAATGCTCTTAAATGGACTGATCTATGTATATCTTGCTAGGGTTTTGGAGATAGGAAAAGCAAATAATTGAAATAACATGGAAAAGCTTATCCTTAGTATATTAAATAATGGAATGCATTTTATCACTTGTTACTTTTTTGATTTTCTATTTCTAAATAGATAATTAAGTAATCTTGAAAGGAAGACTCATTTCATTGCTTGGTTTTGCTTGTTCTGGATTACTATGATAAAATACAATAAACAAATAGGTTTTAAGAATTTATCTCAATTTCCTCTTCTTTTACTCAAAAAAACTCCTCTCCTGTAGTTTAATGAGAATAAAATTAGATTCATTCAGCAAAAATCATATACACGTGCTTAATGTTCTGCACATGACTAGTTTTAATGAATGTAATGTATTTTAGTGGTTATCAGAGGTAAGTAAGAATTCATTATATAAGAAGACTTCCTCTATTTAGAGGAAATAAAATTTAAACTACGCAGTCTAGAAGTAATGAGCTTACTATAAATCAGCTGTTTTATTGTAATGCTATGGCTGAACAATTAAATTAAAACTAAACCACAGAATGCACAGGAAATCTAATTTGGTGATTCAGACCTTCAGTTAGTGCAAACTCATACAGATTAATGGAAGTCAAAGACACAGTGTTTGAACCATATGTCTCCTTAGAGAAATGTCTCCATAGCAAAACAAACTAAACTTTCAAGCTTTGAGGAAAATCTTGCAATTGGTGATATCCAATTTTTTTTATGCTCAGTTTTTATATTCAGGTGATAATCAGTAGAGTGGTTTGATCTAGATCCCTTACATGCCTTGAGTAATTCTCTAGTGAGTTGTTTGCTAATCTTTTCCCAATTGCATTATTTCAATATTCATAATTCTAAGTGATTTCAAATAGCTACAGTAATTTTGAATACATATGAAATGTATTGTCTTTCTTCATGTTAGAAGTCTATTAATTTCTCAACAGAATAAATCCAATCTTCAACCTCCAGACTTTTAGTTCATGGACAGTGATGAACATGGCCTTGAAAGCTTCTGAATTACCTAGAAAGCTACAGTTTAATGAATGATTTTACTTCAGACCTGCCAATGAACTCTGCCAATGTCCCACCAAATCCACACACTTGAAGGTTGCACATTATGAGATGCTTAGTGGATCCATAGTCCCATCAAATTTCTATGAAAATCCTTCTTTTTTCCCTTAAAAAATATGAGACAGCATGTAAGTAATTTTGAGCATGTACAATATACTTTGTAACAATACATTAATAAAAAGTCTGTATTTCTGAAAACAAAACTTTTATGCATATTACTAAAAAATAATGTCTCATTCATCTGTATTGATTTTATGATAAAATACCAATTTCAAAAATATTAATGCATTCTAACATGACAAACTCAGGTGGAAATCTCATAGCATGAAGTTGTACTATAAGCAAAAGGTTATCAGAAATAGATGGCTTCGAAGGGTATTGTATCGGATGTATATAGTATTGATATATATGTGTGTGAGCACACATTGTTATGTGCAAACTTCAAACCTCAACCAGATATTGTTGTTGCTGGTTATGAAGAATGTTTGCAAATCAAACACTTGGAATAATCATTTTTTTCTGAGGTTGACCACAGCATTAAATAACATAAAATGGGGAGATGTATTTTCAGAAAGTGTTAACAATTCTTTAGAGAGAAGCTGCAACATATGGGAGATGTAAAATGATTTGTAAAGAATATATGTATTTAGTTAGCCTGGACATAGTCAAAGAGTAGAAATTTTTGATGGCCATTGTTTACACTGTTATTGATGAGGAATACAAGTAACCTCTTCCAGATGAATGACAGAAAAGATGCTTTAGAGATTTTGTGTGGTAATAAAAGTACTCCATTGTCATGGCTCTGTGAAGACAGAAAGAGAAGAGGACAGGAGAGAAAAAGAGAAAGGAATTTTAAAAACATATTCTATAAATTACATCATATCTGATCTGGCAATTGAGAGTAGTGTTGCACAGTTACAGACGTTCTATGATTTAGACAATGGAACAAGTCTCACAAAAGCATAAGCTGAAGACTTCCAACAGATGAATAATTTTCCTGTGCCCCATCTAGCCAATAATAAAGGAATATATGTCATTATTTATAATAACATCAATATTATCCTTTTAAAAAACATTTATTGATTACATAAGCTATTTTTTGACATTTGTTTTTTATGAATTTTTGTATAAATTAAATCAAGCAAACAAAACACATAAAAGTCACTTATGCATACAGCTAATCTTGCTCTTTCTAGTCATAGTTATACCTTTGATAAATGAAGAATTCTTTCTTTACTTGTACATTGTACACTAGTACTTTCTCCAATATTCTTTCTTTCACATTAAAATTAAAGATTTTTTTTTTTTTTACCATATGGAGAAGAAGTCTATGTAAACATTTTACTTAATTTGTTTCAGAGAAATTACCAGGTGCCAGCTATACAGGCCTTTGCAAAAGACATCACAGTATTGAAACTGTCTACATGCTGTATGGTTTGTCTTTTTCACCTTGTCCAAGTCAATACTCTCACTTTAAGAAGACACTGGGAATTTTCTCCCAGAGAGATAAAAAGAGCTTACCTTTGTTAGCCTTTCACTATAGCCTTTATGTGTTGGGAGACATTTGGTGCTTATGTTTGATAGCTGCCTTTGAAGATCTGTTCTGACCTGTGTTCCAGTGGATATCATAGAATGGACATTTAAAGTGTGTGGAGTTCATGTCCTTTAATTTCTGTGGGGATTCATGTAAAATTTATATTTAGCACTGTGATTTGTTTGATGCTGCTGGTTGGTATGCATTTCTGTCTCCATTTTATGTGTTGCAACATAGATAAAGCACTCATGAAATATCAAGGAAAACAGACTTGGGTTATGTAACAGACCTCATGTCATATTCCTGTACTACTTGTCAACTGAAGTTAAAGAAGACTGAAGAATTTCCCAGAGCAGTGGATTAAACTGCCCTATCAATGAGATCTGTCCAATTCCCAAACAGGCAAGAAGGCAGGGAGGCATCTGGTCTTGGAGTCATCTCGGCTGGTTTCAGGGGGAGACAGAGTGTGTTAAAAACACTGAAACATGGATGTTCAACCTATGAGCATAGATTTTATAATCAAATTCTAAAATTTAATGCCACACTGTTGATCACCAAAATACCATGCTGTTAGGGTTATTAACTTTTTTACAACTTACTGCTTGCAATAAATTATGAGAAGGTTTGATCTCACACTCCTACCTTAATTTGAATTGATTTTTCTTTGCCTTTAAAGAAATTAACACTTGAAAAAGCCGCCGTCAGGAGAGTGGAATGCATGTCAGTTGAGCAGAAACCAAAGGAAATAAAAACCACATCTATCTGCATGTTGTAGGAGTTTGGCACTGAACACAATAGCATCACTCCTGAGTAGTTAGTCACAAGGGTATCCAGCTGTAAAAAAAAGTTCATATTTGGCTTTAAGTCAGGACCTACTGTTTTTCTGCAGGACTGGAAATGTACAAAGCATAATATGTTTTTGATGGTGCCAGAAAGGGTTTAATTTACACAGAACTCAGCACTATGGTTATGATACCCTCCTAAGTTTTGAGAGGCAGTTGTGCAGGCTAAAGGGCTTAATGTCTGTAAAGATTAAAAAAAATGTGTAATCGGCTTCAATAGCCAATGGGAATATTCTTATTTTTATTTTGTGTTCTTCAGTGTGAAATGAGAAAGTGCTCAAAGACAGTGTATTGGAAGCAATATTCCGTCCATGAATGAGGTTGTTACTGTGAAGTAGGAAAAAAAGCAGGAAAAAACCTTACTTTTTCTCATGCTTTTTTTGTGTCTTTCTCCTCTTATGAATATATAAAAGTTTGTTATCAGCTTTGTTTCTCTTTTTTTTTTTCAAAGCTAATAATATTTATGAAAAAAAAAGGCTTCTTTCTTTTGATAGACTAGTTTGTTGCGGAGATACAAGATAAGTCCCTATGAGTGTATTTATAAGAGACAATGGGAGTTTTAAGATACTTCTGACTACTTCTTTTTCTTTAAATGGTCAAATATATTTTTAAAACAAAAAAAAATAATCTCTTTGTTATTTTTTTAATTAAGACAGAAAATTACTAAAAAGTGATTCACAGACAGCTCATATGTTCAGATACAAGTCTTTACACTCCACTGACATGCATTATCTTTGTCTTTCCTTAGTTCTCTTTACTCAAATGTATTCTTTTGAGCCTTCCAGACATGCACTTAGAGTCATAATACGGTAGGGATTAGAAGGGATCTTTAGAGATCGTCTAGTCCAACCTCCCTGCAGAAGCAGGTCCACCTAGATCAGGTCGCATAGGAACATGTCCAGGTGGGTCTTGAAGATCTCCAAGGAAGGAGACTCCATACTCTCCCTGGGCAGCCTGTGCCACTGCTCCGTTACTCTCACAGTAAAATAATTTTTCCTTATGTTTAAATGGAACTTTTTGTGTTCCAGCTTCTTTCCGTTACCCCTTGTCCTGTTGCTAGATACTATAGAAAAAAAGGATGTCCCAACCTCCTGATCTCCACCATTTAGATATTTGTAAATGTTAATAAGAACCCCCACTTAGTGTACTCTTTTCTAGAAAACAGCCCCAGTTCCCGCAGCCTTTCCTCATATGAAAAATGGTCCAGTCCCCTGATCATCTTGGTGGCCCTGCATTGGACTCTCTCCAGCCATTCCCTGCCCTTCTTGAGCTGAGGAGCCCAGAACTGGACACCTTACTCCAGGTGAGGGCTCACCAGGGCAAGTAGAGGCGGAGCAGAAGCTCTCTTGACCTGCTGACCACACCCTTCTTGATGCATCCCAGAATGCCATTGGCTTCTTGATCACAGGGGCTAGCTGGCTTTCTCAGTCCTACTTTATACCTTGGTAATTCCACTTCTTGGTTTCATGTCTCCTTCTGTAGGTCAGTTTGCTGTTAGCTCTGTATTCTCTAGTGCTCATCACTTCTACTCAGTTTTGGGATAGGTGGTCTCCTGGATCTCTTTCTTAGTTTCTAAATCTACTGTTAGATTTGTTAATGGTCCTTCAAAAAACTTTTATCTTGTTCTTGGTTTCTACTTTTAATGACAATATTTATATATAAATTATATAAAATTTTTCTGCATTTTCATTATGTCTTGCTTTGCTATGACCTTGCTTGTGAGAAAGAGCTGACTACAAATGTACAGCCATTTAAGTGTATTCATATGGGACTGTATTCTGCAAGTGTTCTTTGCCTTCCCACCTGTCTGACCTGTTTTACTTTCAGAAGGACACTATAAAGGTAAGGAAAGCTGATGAATGCAAAGTACATGCAAAGAGAGGTTTGACTCAGAATTGACTGTAATTTAGACTTACAAACCAATTAATTTTTTTGTGTGTGTGTGTTTCTACATTAGTCTGTTTCTTTGTGCTTTCTCTCTTTCTAACATGGGGCTTAAGAGTGTTCTGATCATGTACTGCAATGTCTGCTCTTCATAACTGAGTGTGCTTGAGACACACTTAAATTTTCCACTTCTGAGACACAAAATTCCCAGAATCTGTCACGTACTTGACTGGAGCAAGAAAAATACATAGTTGAAGCAGGAATTCAGTGGGACAGCAGCAGCTGTTACCCTACAGCAAGTAGGGTAACTGACATTTTGAGCAGGACTGGGAACTATCATTCAGCTGTGATAAATAAAATAGAGCCATGTCATAGTCCCTAAACCTTGCTGCTATGGCTTGAGACTCAGAGCCCTTACCTAATTTTTCAGGTGGCTTTGGCAGTGAGCACAGTGAGCTCTGTGCTTTTAATATCTATTTTAGTTGCACCATCCATCTCTTCTATTTTAAAGCCTGGATGAGCATGTGATAGGTAATGACAGTTAGCTTCCTCAGACTGAAACAGAAGAGCAACAGAAAGACATCACAGGTAGGATGACATCTTTATTTTAATTTGGGCCCTGTACCTATAGGATCAAAGCCTGAAAATGCATAACCCACAACTGGATGTCCTTCTTACCCAAGGTTGGGTAAGAGGAAGGGCCACTGATTCTGAGTCAAAACCAGAGGAAATCCACCACTCCACTTGTAAGAAAACTCTAGAAAAAAAAAATTATCCCAAATACTTTTCATGACAGCTCTGATTCCCAAGTCTGGGACAACTGATCTCCATTTCCACAGCCTATAGTGAAATCTGAGCTGCATCTTTCTAAATGTAGCACTATCTTGCCCAGTCATGCTCAGAAGGTGTGTGGTAGCATGGGAATAATTCATATCAGCCATCTATGTTCCCTCGCATTGACTTTCTCTGCAACTCACAGATGTAACAGGAATCATAGCAGTAACTGGAACATAACAGAATATGTATTTTTTTTTAAAGACAGCTGATTTAATATGTTGATCTCTTTAAAAAGAAACAATTTTGTCCAAAACTACTGCTTAGTATTAATGTTTCCTCTCTTCTCATGTTATTAGTACGTTCTAAAAGTTACTACAGTGCAACCTGCCTAATTAGATAAGCCTATGTATTTGTATCCAAAGAGGCTTGGTAAAGGTGTTGCTGGAAAATTAAAGTGAAAGAGCAGATATATTTGGGATACATAGCAGAGACATGCTAAAGTGGCATGAGCTCAGCCAAACACACAGGATCTTTTCTACTTCTATTATTCATAGTCCATATTGACAGCTATGGACTTGTGCTTACCACTTTTCTTTCTTTCCTGGGATTCATTTCTTGTCGACTACTTTTCTCCCCACATATTACCTTTAGTGGTATGTCCCCTAGGCTTCTCTTTTTCTTACATCTATTTTCCTTTGCAGTTTTTCACTACCTTTTGATTGTTTCTCACAGAAAGCTTTTGTGAGGTAACAAACTGTACAAGAATTTGTGCATTTTGAAGCACTTTTCACTAGAAAACCTTGATGTCTCTAAACAAACTAATATATCTCAAGATAGAGATGTATGCTGCACATTTTAGGGAAGTCTTTTCCTCTCTTCTAATGCATTTCTCCAGTTTCATCTCTCTAGGCAGTAGAACCACTTTTTCTTCCTTTCTACATCTGTTTTCCTTATCTTCCTCACTGATATTGAGCTTGTTGACCTCCATAGTGTAAACAGAAGGTAATATTTTACTTTTTCAGGTAGTTTGAGGAGTGAGCAGAATAGTGCAACAAGTACCGGCCTCTTAGAGGATAATCATCATCCTAAATTTGAAATGTTTATCAAAAACAGTATCTCTGTAAAGGTGGCATCAGATTAAATCTCATTGCAAGATGAATCCACAAAAATGCATTTATATACGCTCTCTTAACATTCCGTTTTAAAGCTTTTCTGAAGTGCAAACTCATTGGGTTGATGAATTCTACAAAAATTGAGAAAATCTTCTTAGAAGAGTTTTAGTTCATTTAGGTTAACCTCTTATTGCAATAACTTGAACAAATGATAGTTTGTGAGGAATATGGAATGCTTCTTTATTGAACTGTCTCAATTTAGTACAATCTAGACTTGCAGACTACTGGCAGTTGGACAATACTTTTTTATTGCCTGAACAATTATAGTGGATATGTAACTGAAACTGACTGCTCTGGATTAATGTCTTAGTTCGTAATGTGGTCGGGCACATGTTTTATGGTTGAGAAGTTATATGTTCAGAACAGCAACTTCTTTTTTTCTTTTCTTGCAAGTCACAGAAAAGGTTAGCATCTTTTGGGTACAGAAAAGTTGGTGTGTATATGTGATTTCTTATATTGTTAAAAGATTGTAGTTTCTCTGAGGTTCTTGTTTTCTGAGATTCAGTTAATCCAACTAGATAATTTGCCTTTAGTCTGTTTGTTTTAACCAGTGTAGTACTACAAGTTATGTCTCCAGTTTGTGTGGAGCTGTTTCTGATATGGAGGGAGAGATAGCAGTGGTGGCCCCCGTAAGAAGTTGCCTAAAACTTTCTCCATCTCAAAGACAGACTCACTTCTGAGGCTGAGCCAACTGGGCACCTCTGTGATCACTTTTTAAGGATAAACCAGAAGAGGAGGGGTTGCAGGTGGAGGAAGAAATTGGATGAGAGAGAAGTGATCATGCCAACCCCTAGGTCAGTGAGAGAAGGAGGCATACTGGAGCACAGACTCTTCCTGCATCCTGTGGTGAGATAACAGCTGTCCTCCAGACACCCATGGAAGGCAATGGTGGAGCTGAGATCTTCCAGCAATTTGTGGAGGACCTCACAGCAGACGGGGTGGCTGTGCCTGGAGCAGCTATGACTCTGTGGGGAGGGGATTTTGGAGTTTAATGTGCCTGGAGTTGTGCTGCTCTGGAGAAGAGCCGCACTGGAGGAGTTTGTGAGGAGCTGCAGCCCTTGGGATAGGCTCATGCCAGAGAGGTTTGTTGAGGACTGTATCCCATAGAAGGGACTCCGCACTGGAGCAGGGGAAGAATGTGAGAAGTCCTCCTCTTCCAAAGAGGAAGAAGCAGCAGAGACTATCTGTGAGGGATTGACTGCATCCCCATTCCCTGCCCCACTGCACTGCTAAGGGAGGAGGGGGTAGAGATACAAGGAGCAGGGAGCTAAGCCTGGGAAGAAGTTGGGGGGTGGGATGAGGGGATGTGGAAGAGTCTTCAAGTGCTGTTGTCTTTTTCTCATCATCCTGGTCAGGTTATGCTTTCAATTTATTCTGCTTCTAATTGATGGTGGATTAAACTGCTCTTTTTTCTTCCCCAAATTGAGTAGTTGAGTCTGTTTTGCCCAAGACCATGATTGGTGGAGAGCCCTTTCTGCCCTTGCCTCTGTCCACAAGGCCCTAGGTTATCTTGTCTTCTTTTGATGTTTCTGGGAGGTTGGGATTTGTGATGGGGTTGAACAAATGGCTGTGTGGTGCTTCAATGATGGCTGAGCTTCAACCATGATGGTTGAGAAAGGTAAGTTCCTTGTTTTTTTCTCATTGGAACTTGGAAGTCATTCTTGTTTCAAATAAAAGGATATCTTCCCTAATAAATCATCACATATCTCAAGTCACATCTCATGGTGTTATTTGCAATGCATCACAAAATCAGGCATAATATTTTATCTGATACTTAAGTGCTACTTAAGTGCTTCTGATTGTTATCAATTCTAAGTCAAGTCTAATACACTGGGTCTGCATCCTAACTGGCTATTCTGGAAAACTATAACAAGAAAATTGGTACTGTTCTCTGAACATAAATGTGGTTATATAACTGAAGTCAACATACCTTTTTTTTTTTTTTTTTCCCCCATGATTGCAATAAATAATGGAAGAAAGGACAAACAACTCTCATGGTTTATATAGCTGCATGGTTTTTCCTATTGAGGAAGATATTAATGACCTAACTTTTAAGTTCCTTCTGCAGTCAGACTAAAAAGGAAGCCACAAAGAACAGAAAGAAAAAATTTTCTCCTTTAAAAGTGAACCTCAGATATGGTTCTCTGAAGAAGAATGGTTTAAAATTTCTTCAGCAAGCGCTCCAAAGAACTCTAGAAATAAAAGTCAGAGCTTGTCTTTTGAAACGAACAAATTCCCTGGTCTGCTTTGTGTTGCAACAGTTTGTTTACCAAAATAATTCTAGATGGTTGACTGATTAGTCAGACTGAAGGGTGACTGAGATAGGCATAGCTGAATTATTGTAAGTCTAATCTTGTGAACTAAAAACAGCACCATTAGCTGAGGATGATATAGCTTGTGTCCAAAACAGGATTACTAGGTTCCTTGGTGTACTTTATGAACAAAATAAAACAGCAAGCCAACAAACAAACAGAAACTATCAATTTGCATTCAATCTCAATCAAGGGAAACATGTAAAGAAAAAGATAAATGTATTACATGTTTTGTTTGGGATGTGTAGCATTAGCAGCATGAAAATGTGTTTATACTATCAGACTTACAAAATTCGTTTGTGGTGAGGATTACACCTAAAATACAAGAGGCACAGGGTTTCAAAGGGTTTGGATTTTTTGGTTCTCTTTCTCATCTAGTAGTATAGCACTTTTTGAGACAAACGGCAATTTTCTGAATAAATTACCACCAATTGGGCTGCAGTGGTGATTTGTCTTAATGTTAGAGCTCCCCACAGCCCAGTTTGACACTTTAAAGTGTTACTTTCACAAGACTTTCCCAGTGGATTCAGTCTTTCATTAAAAAACAGAACATGTGTTAAATTCACCAATTAAATATGCAATTAACAAATGGAATTTATTTTTCCTGTCACTTGGAAAGAATAAATGGAAAATATTGGCCTCCTAGATTTAGATGAAAGTTTCTAGCATTGCTTAAATTTTTCAGTGGGACACAGATATTTAAAGATTTTGAGAAGGGAGCGTTACTAAAACAAATAGGGTTTTTTTGGTGAGGGTTAATTTTTTTTTTTCTCAGACTGTCTAGTATTCTTTTTTGTAGTACAAATATTGTTGAGTGTTTATATGTACCCGAAATAAATATTTTCTTTGGTGAAAAAAAGGAATAATAATCAAAATTCTTAATTCTGGATCTTCTTCCTAAGTTTATGCATACGAGTATGAATTCTGAAGACTTAATTAAGTTTCTGTTCAAATTGTGACATGTGTTTTGATGTGTAATTCATTGGTTCTGGGCTAAAGTACACAGCTACATAAAACAATGTTAATTCCTAAAGGTGGCCAAAGATCTATTATCTATCTGGCAATTGAATTTCGAAAAATCTACATTCTGCTAAAAAAACCCAAACCCCAAACAAACAAACAAATGAACGAAAAATCATACCCGAATGTTGAAATCATTTGAAAAGGGAACTTTACCTATAAGCATAGAAGTATGCAACCATGACTTGTGGAGTTTAGTTTCTATCAACATCACTTCCTACTTTGCCATCATTCACTTCCCTTCTCTGTAGTAGGGAAAGATTTCTTAATAGGATTTCAAGTAACTGCTGTTGCTGAGAAAGTAATGTGGTAGGTGATCTTTGTTGCTGGATAACCAGATGCACATCTCCCATTTTTGAATCCAGAGGCTAGTCAGATTTCACTGATGAATAAGTAAAATCTTTGGGCTCCTGAAACCTGACTCAGAAGAGAGTGGTGATATTCCTGGTCTTAATGTCCAAATAATGACACCTTTTCAGGTGACATTATTAGAAGACAGGAACTAGGTTTTTTAGTAGGTGCTGGAAGATTTAACATTTGGTTTCACTGTGAGGGAAACCTCGATTGTTTTTCTTTACTTCTATTGTTGAAGAATGACATGGTCTCAATTATGCTTTGTTTGCAAAACTCAATTTCCAGAAATAAAAACTATACTCTGAGAGAAATATGGCTTCAATTTTTCCCTTGTTTTATCAATACACAGAATTTCTTGTGTAATATATCCTGGAGAGAATATAAAAACTAAAACTTTAATGTTTTTCTAAGTGCTTTATCTGATTGATGTATTCCCAAGAAAGTGATTTAACTACTTAATTCATGTGACCTACAGGCTGACAGTAGAAGTTTTGCACATTTGAAAAAAGAAACGGGAAAATTTAAAGAGAAGGAGTTGGTATTTAGGTACTGAAACCCAAAGGAAAAATTCTGTCCCCTGCAGAGCCATTGCCAATTGGACATTTGACAAAGCCAACTGGATATTTGAGAGAAAAACCATGAGTAATTCCACAATTTATTACAAATCGGAGTACATTGTGTTCATTTTGTTTCTGTGGTATTTCACTGTTAAGTTCTTTATCAACATGAAACTGTTTATAACTAATTTGCCTTGAGATTTATATTTTGTGTTGATTAAATCTATTAATTACGCACTTAGGGACTTAATTCACTCTCCAGATTTGCTGTAACAGTTCCATATGGATTTCTGAGACTCCTCAGATAAATGAGATTGTCCTAGTTCTACTGGCTTAAAAGAAAATATGAAAACTTATAGCTGAAGATCTATATCCAAACAATTGATAACTTTAGCACACAAAGTCCAAAATCACTAAGAAAATAGTCACTGCTGTCACAATTAGCTCAAAAAAACACAAAGCCAGTTGGCATCTGCAGTCATTTAAGGATACTCATTTCCCTTGCATTTATTTAAGAGTTTGTTTGGAAGAGATTTGGGGAGCATATAGACACACCACAAAGCCCAAGAAAGCTGTACTGAAGACATTAAAGCAATTTGTTAGTTATTAGGATTCTTATGTGGTGCATTCCTGTCTTTTGTGGCCTTCTATGTCTTCTTTTCCATTAATAATGCATTTTTAACTGATACTGTCTGTATTTCTTGATGAAGGACCTTAATTCTATTTTCTGCTGATTTATTGTTTCTCATTTTCTTATAATAGAAGACATTTGAAATGTAAATATGTGGGTTTCTAGTGTATGGAAAAATACAATTCAAGTGAGATGAAGCTGATCAAATATGCAAACATATTCCAACTTTAAATAAAATAGAGCTTGATGTTATGGCTTATAGGTTAAATATTGTTGTTCCATCAAAAGTCACCTTTAAGATTTTCTTTCTATACTTATCTTTCATCACACTAAGTCATATTATTCCTGGTGAGCCAGAAGGAAAATTAAACTGAGGTCTTGAACATGTGATTAAAAGAGGGCTGATTTTTTTAGCAATGAAGACTTAATTTGTTAGATCATATATATGCAATCTTGAGCATCAAAGAACAATATTATAGTAACATTTTGTTGCAAACTCACTATGAAGATCATGGCATAAAATAACGGAATTAAAATTTTACCTATCTACTTCAGAATTTTTCTCTCTGTCACCACAATTTCTAATATTTACAAGGAAGTAGAAGAAACATTAAATGACTTAGAAAAATACTTCTTCTGATTGAGGTGGTATTATACTTGGAAAGTCTTATTTCTGCAAGATATATATGTCAGTACATGGAATACATGAAGTTGTTTCAAAACTTGAGTGCTTTGTTATGCACTGAAGCCCTTCAGGCAGTAACTGGCTCCTAGGCAGGAGACCATGCTACGTCATGGCTCAATGATATTTTGTAATGAACCACCTGTGTCGTAAGATCCCTAAAATCCACAGAAAACTGCTTGGTGTTCTAGTGTTGCTTAATGTGCTGTTGAGCTTCTGATGTGCTGCATACCTCTTTTCTGTCAATGTGCCTAGGCTTTTGGCTAAGGTGAAGAAAAACATACATCGAGGTCTTGCACATGTCTTGGCTTTGTCAGAAAAGTGCCTCAACACCCTATGCGAAGGTGATATGAGATATAATAGAAGAAGAGACACTGGCTCAAGAGGATTGATGGAAAAATGAATATGTCATGGTATATGAAGTTGTACTCACTGTTTTTGAGGCAATTCCTTCAGTAAAAAAAAAAACAGAAAATAATCATAATAATACCAACATCAACAAAATTCTAGAAACAAGCAAAATAATTGCATTCAAACTAATTTTTGACCACTCTTACTTTCTTTAGTAGAAAGAAAATAGGGAAAATAATATTATTGGAGTAGGGATACAAATTTCAGTTGTAATTGATGTCCTAACTAAGGACAGGGACTATGACAATGTCTTTGCTGTTAAATAAGAAATGCCAGGGACTAATCCTTGGTCCTAAAGTAATACAGATATTTTACCTCACACTATCTACAAAGTAGATTAGGCTCTTGTTTTTTTCTGGACACTGTGTGATGTGTGTCACTAAGTGCTTTTATTTTACATGTTCTTTTTGCATTTGTAATGTCTAAAGTTATAAGAAGGTTATATAGCTGTTTATCAGAGTGCTTAGCATATGTCACAAAACTGGACTGCATTAAAATGCTTTTAGAAAGACTTATTGAGATAGTGTTGTAGGAACTTTGGAGGGCAGAAGCACGAAATCTCAAGTACAGCTGTTGAAAAAAAAGAAAACTTTATAAGAGTAGTTAAAAAAGAGACATTAAATAAAGTGAAAAGGTTGTTCCAGAGCTCTCTTTTTCCTATTGGTGCAGATGTACTCAATGGGACAATTGGTTTTTTTTAATGATAGGTGGGATTAATTTCACCTAAACAAATATGCAGTAGTTCTCTAGACATGTTATATCAATGAAGGAAAACTTAATGGAAGACATAATTCAAATCATCCTGACATGCAGAGATAAAATAAGTAATATATTTCATATCTAATAAATAAGGGATTTTCTCAGCTGTCTTTCAAGTCAGCCAGTCTAGGGTCTAGGCAACTATATTGTAGAGGTTTAAAATAAGATTGGATGAATCATACTACACCAAAGAATATATCAGAAGCTTTCATTCTGTAGCAGCAGGTTACAGTATGATGTGGATTACTTTTCTCCTTTAATGTCATTACTACAAGTAAAACAAGATTGTTACTTCAAGTAACACGCAGCAAAGTGATTAACAGAGAAAGTAATGTGTTCATTTCCATTTACACCAAACCACCGTTACTCCAAAGAGCATCAGTGATTGTCTCAGTCCATTGACTAGTCCACCAACTAGCAAGATCTTCTTGCATTCTGAGCAGAGGATATGTTTCAGCATAATGCAAAGAAAATTAATCAAGATGAAAAAAGGAACAGAAAACATCACCTGCGGGTGAAAGAAATACAAATGAAATTTGGTTGCTTATTCACATGTTTCCTGGCTGTGGAGAGTGTGAGAACAAACATTGTCAGAAAATTACAATATTTGTCATATGAATGCACAGAGACACATGATTTTGTGGGTGGTTTTTTTTTTTTTTTTTGTCTAACCATTCTATTACGACATGGAAGTCTTATCTCCTTTTACTGCTACACTACTGCTACCGTTAATGTTTGCATTATTCTGATCCCAGACATTTGTTTCTTGTGATATGATTGACTATACAGTTGTAAGTTGGTTGGTCTTTTCAGTTAACTCCCTTTAAAGATGAATTTTAATCTTTTCTTTATCAGCATATTTTAAAAAACACACTGATCACAGTTTATCTTTCTACTTTTTCATCATGTGTGATATAACCAGATATTAGAAAAATAATTAAGGAAACTATTCTGCTGATCAGTTGCATTGTAGGTAAAGAAATTCTCTACAGTAATTTTTAAGCTGTGAGACATTTCAGGCATTTATGGTTATATTATAAATTTGAATAAGAATGCCATTTACCTGGTGTTGAACAGTAAATACTGGATGCTCATTGCACAGCTTATAGGATTTTGAATTATTTGGATTTTTTTTCATAAAATCAGGTTTATTAACACTATCTCATTAAAATATGTGTTTTTGACTGGCTTACAGAAGTATACCCTATAAAAAATTGAGACTAAATAGAACACAAAATCAAATCAAACTCCTCCCTATAAATTCCACAGTTTGGAAATTCTTTCTCTGCTTTCCTCCTCCCACACAGTGGATTTGAGTAAGAATAAAAATAATGCTTAATAATTTCTGCTGTCTCTGCTCATAATTCCTTGCAGATCCTTCATTGTCATTCACAGTAGTATTCTATTCCCAGAATTTTGTGTTTTTTTCCCTGTTAATTGATGCAGTGTTAGTTAAATATTATTGTATTTTATATATGTAAGTCAAATGTTTAATACAAGTAATCAACTTGAAATTACTTTCAGTCTTTCACAGTACTCATTAAAATACAAAAAGGGAATGTTCTTATGCTTTTAATTAGTTTCTGAGATGTTTTAGAAACAGCTTACTTAAAAACACTACAGTTATTAACACAACTTAAATCAACTGTAGTGTCATAGTACTACATATAATTTTATATGCATTAGAAAAGTTCCATTTATTAACAATAATGATTCTATGATTATAGCATGATTAATTTTAAAAACATAAAAAAGATCAAAAAATGCCAAGTTTTTTATATGTTCATGCTACTAATTTGCTAGTATACTGGGTTGAGCCCTACAACTGTATTGCTTGTGAAAGATCTATTGACAACAAGGAAAATGGGGTGTTTGTGGTGTCAGGTTCAAGACTGTGAATGACTTGGTGGGTGGTGAGATGTTCAGCGGTAGGCAAATTAATTGATTGTGAGTTCTCCAGACCAGCAAGTCTCCATACAGAGGAATTGCCTGGTTTGCATAAATGAGCATCCCTCAATGATTTAAAGCTGTAGTTTTCACCAGCATTAGTCTGAACTCTCATTCTCCAGGAACAATAAAGACAGCAATGCATTTACTGTGTCTTTATGTAAATGTGCCTTTTCATTCCTGCTCATCAAGCCACTGAACAGGAACACAAAGACACATCCACCATCTAAGTAAAGGACATTCACTATGTTACATACAAAGGAAGCATACAGAATCCTTACCAAGGAAAGATCGTGAAGTATCCAAGTCTGTCCTTAAGAGATCTGTTCCACTTCAGCAGCTAACTACCTGTTCTGCAGGTGGGATGATTTGCAGACATCATCAATAATCCTATAAACTCCCACAAACTTTTCTGTGGTCATACAGTAAAAGTTTTATTGAAAACTTTAAACTTACAACAATCTGTTTACAACTGACATTGCAAATATTTGCTATTATTGACTTTATCTCACTGATGATGCTGAGTACTGACTGACTCAGTTGTTTGGTATTTACAGCTGCTTTACATGGATATCCTTTAAATTTACATACCATAGCCTTTTCTTTACTGTGGCATTTCACTTTAGCCCTACCTTCAAGAGACTACAATTCTACCTCTCAAGACACAGATTCTGCTTTGTTTGTGGTGCAAAAGACAGAATTCTTCTCAGTCTTCTACATGAGTTCATGTGGAAACCTTAGTAATGAAACCATCAGTGAATGCCAGCCAAGAACTCGTGCTTTGGGAGGGAAGTTATTTCGGGAAAAGATGTTCCTGCAGTGAATGATCTACGTGGAGATGTTTCTGAATTTGTTTCTCTGACCCATCAAATGTTTATGAACATACACTATCTGAGTAAGAACTGATTGAAATGTAGATTCAGTCATGTTATTTGAGCACCCTGCTAGCCTCTGACAGATGCCTCTCAATTTTGTGGTGATTTTGTATATTTTAAGTAGCTTTATATTAACAAGGCTTAGAGGTTTATTTATCTGTATAAACCTGCATATAAATGGGAGGTGGACTTATTCACATTAGAATGAACTGTGAACCTGACTCTCATAGGGCTCATGTTAATAACTATTTTGATAATAACTAATTTTGATTCATATAACAGATATTTATGATTTGTGGTGTGACAGGAGACTCACTTCATAGTTCAGTTTTGAAGAATCTCAAACATAATAGATGAAGTGATTGTTATATCTATAACTGGAGTTTTTTTCCTCTTATTTGTAAAATAAACAAATTGAGATTAGAAGATTTCTACAGAGCTGTATGTTTTACTCCTTTGAAATATCAATGGGGTGTATGAAACTGCTTTGTTTTCCTTGCTCTATATCAGTTCCTGATGTAACAAATATTTCCTGACAGGAACAGAAAGGATCTTAGGATAAACTGTCCTTCAAAAGTTGGTGATATATATCCTTAGTTAAAGTATGTGTGTACTCACACATTTACCTATGATCTTTATAGACGATTCAATAGAATTTGTCAAGTTGATGTGGACATGGTTTGCAGCAGAAATTATTCATATTCAACTGATGCAGAATATCTTTTGACTGTCTCAAAACACATCAGAATCTGGCTAGTTCAAAAGAAACTACTTGTAAATTAACTCTGCTAACAATCTCTAAGTCCACTGGGTATCCAAACATTCAGATTGCTCACAGGCAACATTATGGACAGCAGTGGGGATGCAGAAAAACAACTTTCTCTTGAACAAAAAACCCACAATATTTTATACCATGAATCTTTTACATTCCAACTCTTCCCTTTAAAATGAATTTATTAGTGAGAAAATTTTTCTTTTTTTTTTTTTTTTTTTTTTTTAATCTAACCCTTTTAGTGCATTCTTAGAGAATGGGTAGAGATTATATAAAGGGCTTGGCAGACACCATCACATCACATCACATCACCTCATCAAAGGAAAATGTACATTTATTGTCAGATCTGTGCACAGTTTGAGTAATCCTTTGAACATTTACTCCCCCAGAATTTCTCATCTAGAGACTAAGATTAATTAAAGAGCTAAACTACATAAGCCAGATGATTTTTTAGGCTTTGATGATCCAATCATTCAAGTTCCCATCTGAACTTCTGCAATTCTTTATAGCTTATGCCTGAGTACACAATCCTTACAAATGTTTCACTAAGTACAGAAACCTGCAGTAGCATTGTTTGCCATGTAGTGTTATACTTGTGCTCAGATCCTACTGTTAATCTTTAGACCTCTGCAATATGGCTCTGCTCATGCTGGAGATTCTCTAAGTTTCACATTACTAGGAGCCAGGAAAAGTTTACAATGTGTTTTAAAACTGAATTTGTAACTGTGTAGGACATGGCTATCTGATGAACAAATCCTGAAGTATTACAAAATGAAAACTAAGAGGATACTTGTAGGCTCTTAAGCTGCAAAATGAATATAAAATTAATTGGTTTGATTCACTGCTTCTGTGTCTATAGTTGGAAGCGTTCAGGAAGAAAGCTCAGGAAAAAAAAACAGGAANCAAATTGAGATTAGAAGATTTCTACAGAGCTGTATGTTTTACTCCTTTGAAATATCAATGGGGTGTATGAAACTGCTTTGTTTTCCTTGCTCTATATCAGTTCCTGATGTAACAAATATTTCCTGACAGGAACAGAAAGGATCTTAGGATAAACTGTCCTTCAAAAGTTGGTGATATATATCCTTAGTTAAAGTATGTGTGTACTCACACATTTACCTATGATCTTTATAGACGATTCAATAGAATTTGTCAAGTTGATGTGGACATGGTTTGCAGCAGAAATTATTCATATTCAACTGATGCAGAATATCTTTTGACTGTCTCAAAACACATCAGAATCTGGCTAGTTCAAAAGAAACTACTTGTAAATTAACTCTGCTAACAATCTCTAAGTCCACTGGGTATCCAAACATTCAGATTGCTCACAGGCAACATTATGGACAGCAGTGGGGATGCAGAAAAACAACTTTCTCTTGAACAAAAAACCCACAATATTTTATACCATGAATCTTTTACATTCCAACTCTTCCCTTTAAAATGAAGATATTAGTGAGAAAATTATTCTTTTTTTTTTTTTTTTTTTTTAATCTAACCCTTTTAGTGCATTCTTAGAGAATGGGTAGAGATTATATAAAGGGCTTGGCAGACACCATCACATCACATCACATCACCTCATCAAAGGAAAATGTACATTTATTGTCAGATCTGTGCACAGTTTGAGTAATCCTTTGAACATTTACTCCCCCAGAATTTCTCATCTAGAGACTAAGATTAATTAAAGAGCTAAACTACATAAGCCAGATGATTTTTTAGGCTTTGATGATCCAATCATTCAAGTTCCCATCTGAACTTCTGCAATTCTTTATAGCTTATGCCTGAGTACACAATCCTTACAAATGTTTCACTAAGTACAGAAACCTGCAGTAGCATTGTTTGCCATGTAGTGTTATACTTGTGCTCAGATCCTACTGTTAATCTTTAGACCTCTGCAATATGGCTCTGCTCATGCTGGAGATTCTCTAAGTTTCACATTACTAGGAGCCAGGAAAAGTTTACAATGTGTTTTAAAACTGAATTTGTAACTGTGTAGGACATGGCTATCTGATGAACAAATCCTGAAGTATTACAAAATGAAAACTAAGAGGATACTTGTAGGCTCTTAAGCTGCAAAATGAATATAAAATTAATTGGTTTGATTCACTGCTTCTGTGTCTATAGTTGGAAGCGTTCAGGAAGAAAGCTCAGGAAAAAAAAACAGGAAAGAAAAGAAGATATGATAAAACAGATTACAGTAAAAGTGTAATATTAATAAAAGGAGCCACGGTAAGAGGATAGGAAACTTAAAGTTTTAAGCTTGCCCCATCTTTACTAAAATATTAATTTTAGGGTCCACATTCAGGTTTGTAGTGTTTATTCTCTGTGAGATTTGTTTCACCACAGCATCTTTTAGCTAGAGCAACTCATTCATTCTATCAATTCTATCAGTGAAACACGAGTAATTTTAGCTAAATGACATCACTATTACTAAAAAATGTTTTATAGAAAGATCTGTTGCAAAACCAAGGAAATAAACTAACAAGCACACAGAAACAAAATATCAAATATAAAATTGCATAATTTATTGAAATATTTGCAAAAAGGGGAACTCACCACAAACAACCTTCTGGGCTAGTGTCTTTGAAGTATCAAAGAGCATGAAATGCCCCTTGTATTACCAGCAGTAAGACACCAGTCCAAGCTGCAGCCAAAGTAGTTTCAGCCTTGGAAGACATAAGTTAAATAGTTAACATTGATCAAAATGTAACATGAGGTAATGTAGAGTCAGATGCCCAACAGAAAGAACATGAAAGAAGAGAGTTCAAAACTCCAGGTTATCTGATAATGTATACACTGAATGACAAGTCTCTTATCAACTTACAGCCTTCTAGGAAATCTTCAAAGAGGAGTAGGAATTTACCAATTTACTGAAAATGTATTTTCTTTATCCTGTAATGAAATAGCTGGATCACAAGATCCAACCTATGACAATTCAGCCTTGATTTATGACTTGCCAAGAATCTAATTTACTTTGTCAAACTGCAGGCATTTCAGAATTGCTATTTTTTCCCTAAAAATGGTCACAAAGTTTTAGCTATGAGTTATGTTTACACAAAATACAAACAACATAATTTAACAAAAATTTAACAAAAAAGAAATAATATTCTACATACATTGTGAAAATAAATACTTATATGTTATCTTAGAACAGAGGTTTGAAAAGATTATTTTTAAATTTTCTTAATTTAAATTAGTAAATCTAATATTTAATTCATTAAGTCTATGTGTTATATATGACCTTCCAATAAACTGGGAAACAATGTTCGATTGATTTAGTAGTTCATTTATATTTAAGACATAAATGCTACATGATACTATGATTCTATAATTTTTCATATTTGTTCCATACATATTACAAATTTTATTATAATGCTGCTGCTTTTAGAAATTCTAAATATTCTTTATATCAAAGATAAATAGTTCTCTTGTGACAGAATATTCTGGTGGATTGAGTCTTAGCTCTGTTAGCTTAAAAATCTTCAGTTACTTATATAAAGAAGATTTCTGAAGAGAAGATTTATTTATGCAAGCAGTAGTTAAAGTGATCCTTGTAATTACTTTCAAAGTTGAAGGCTAAAAGTGGGTTTTTCCATTAATAATTGATTAATAATTATTAAAGGTCTTGTACAACTACTATGCTGATACTTTTTATCATTCCCTCAGAACAGTAGCTTTCTTCTTTATTTAAAACTTTTCTAAGATCACTGTAAGAATATTTAAATATTTTAAACTTTACATTTTCTTCTGAGTTTGAGATAACTGTTATTTCTTTCATTTTTTTATTGAATAGTGAAATGACAAAGCTATGATTTTATTGATAGCTGTTTGGAGAAAATATAAACTCTCAGACTTTAAAATGTTTGACAGAACCAAATTCATTCGACATAACTAAAAAAATCAGAGTTTTTAAAATATTTGATGTAATTTTTTTTTTTTTTTCATGAAGAAAAATGCAAGAAGCCTGCAGCGGTATTCAGTTGTTAGAAGCCATGTTTATGTATCTCATCTGAAAGATTGCTCAGTCACTACTGCAAATCATTGGATGTTTGCTTATGCCATTCATGAGCTATGTTTTGGTCATTTTTTTGGTTTTTGTTTTTCTTAATTTAGGTTATTCTAATGTATGATATTCCTCTACTGTGATCTAAATTTTATTTATAAGTATAAAGAGATGTGAAAGGCAGAGGAATGACTTCAGCCTAACAGAAATGAAAAGTTAGTGAGCTGCCCACTGTATTTGATATTCAAAAAGATGGAATCAGAAATAAAAGGTGATTTTGAGATGCTAGATGAGATGCTACCCCAGATGAAACCATCTGGCAAGTTCAGACAGCAGAAAGTAATACCAAAATGTATAAAACTGACTTCCCTTGACCTTGAAGATTGTCGTGGTTTCTGCCCATCAGGGAACAAAAAGACCACGATTAGCCTCAAGTACCGAAGACTTAAGGATTGCTAAAGGGCAGGGAGGGCTTAATTGCCGCTTAAGGTGCAGGACAAAACAGACCAGGCTACTCGGCTTGGGGAAGAAAACCAGAAAATAATTTAATACCAACTAAAACATAAAACCCCAAAAACCAGAACCAAAACAAAACAACACAGAATGGTACAGAGATGAAGAGTCCGACCAGCCCTTTAAGACCACCTGCTCCCCACCCCTCTCCTCTTCCCGGGCTCAGAGCCCTGATCCCGGTGTTTTATACCTCCGTCCCCCCTGAACGGCCCAGGGGGGCAGGGAGTGGGGGTTTCAGTCAGTCCGTTCCTGGTGGCTTCTGCCGTTTGTCTCACCTCAGGGCAAGTGGGTTCCGCACCAGTCCTCCTTGCAAGTCCGTGAGGTACCACACACACATGGCAGCCCTGCACGGGCTGCACCGACGCACATTTGTCCCAAAGCCCTGCACGGGCTGCACCGATGCTCATTTGTCCCAAAAGTTGCTGCTCCTCTCTGCCTCTCGTGTGGGGCTGCTCTGCGGTGCACAGGCTCTCCAGCATGTCCTGTGCCATGACCGCCTCCCCCACACAGTCTCTGGCCCGTCCGGGCACACTCACATGAAGTTGCTGCTGCTGATCCATAGGTTGCAGGGGTACCGGCTGCACTCTCACCACGGCTTGCAGAGGGGTCTCTGGTCTGATGCTCCATCCTTCCTCCTTCTCCGACTGTGGGGTCCGCATGGTCGCCTCCATCTTGTACCACTCTTACACCTCCTGACTGGCACCTCAAATTCCCGTCCCTAAATAGTGATCGCAGAGGCGCCAGATTGGCCCAGCCAGGCCGGGGGGTGGGTCTGAACCCAGGAGTCGGGGGAGAGTCCAAAAAACTTTTACCGGGTCTTCACTGCAACCCGCTCCCCCTGTTACTAAGCAAAAGCAACTCCTTGCTAAACCATGACAAAGATATAAATATATATCAGGTTAATGTGCTTATAGATAAATTGTTGATTGACAGAAAAAAAGGGATTTTAATCGATATTGTGGTATTCAGTTGAGTCAAAATATTATTATGTGATTCCATGAACCAAATATTAATACTCTTATGCTGTGTAAAAACCAAAGTATATATAGTTGAAAAATAGAATGGAAAATAATCCCATTATTTCACTGCTATATTACATTTATACTGTATCCCTACCTTAAAGATCTTGCTTTACAGTCATAATAGTCAAATAACTGTGAAAAAAACCTTAGGATCATCTGGTTCACCAGAAGAATGTGCTACCATTCATAGAGATTTTGAACAGCTTGAGACCTGGGCAGTGAGGAACCTCGTGACGTTCAACAGAGGCGAGTGCAGAGTTCTGCACTTGGGAAGGAACAATGTAACGCTCCAGTTTAGGCTGGGGGTGACCTGCTGGAAAGCAACTCTATGGAGAGGGGCCTGTGAATCCTGGTGGACAATTAAACATGAACCAGCAATGTTCCTTCATGGCCAAGAAAGCCAGTGGCATCCTGAAGTGCATCAAGAACAATGTGGCCAGCAGGTCAAAGACAGTTGTCCCCCTCTTCTCAACCCTAGTAATGTCACATCTGGAGTACTGAAGTATCAATTTTAGATTAGAAAGTATGACATAAAATTAATCCACAACTACCAGACTTTTATTAATCCCAGGGAACATGAAAAATTTCTTGAAGAAGGAAAAACATTAGCCGGAGAATGTTATTTAGTAACAATTTGTTTTAATACATAAAGTCACTAAGGAGACTAAAGTTATATACAATATAACTTAGTATTAAATACACAGACATTACACATACAATCATACTGAACCCAAATTACTTGTCAAATTGTCACCATAATCTTTCTGTGTTTTTTATATTTAAAGTCAAAGATCTTACAAAAAGAGAACACTGGAAAATTAAAATGGAACCTTAGAATAAACCACAACTTGACTCTAAGAAGCTTTGAATATCTTCAGATGTATTAGTCAGATTAGTAAAGTAATTTATCTGAGATGACAGAAAGTACTTGGTACCAGCTCAAAATTATATTGAATGCAGAAATAGAAAAAAAAGAATTTTTTAAAGAACGATTATTACAAAGTACTTAAAAATGGTCTATAAACCCTGGTTTCGTAAGACTTCTACTCTTGGCGACTGATCAGAGGTTTGAATTTAAAAAAATTCTGAATTATCAAACACAATTTTTTTAGTCCTTTGAAGTTTTCCTTATTTAAATTTTAGCTAAATCCTGTTTTTAATACTGTCTAAAGAACTTGACACAAGAATGGAATTTCTTGAGTAACAACCATTGCATTTTCTCCAGCTTTTATTAGTCCTTACTATGGTTACTCTTAGACAACCTGTTTACTCCACTGTACCCCTACACACATAAGCAATAGGAGCATTATATAAAAGAGAGTGTGATTTGATAATTATTCTTTTTAAAAGCAGCATCATCCATTATCCATGTGCAGTGGATAGGATAATGTAAAACAATGGAAATTATTTGGAACAAAGGAACATTACTCAGAGTTTCGGAGGATTGAATGAAACTTCTCATTTGGCTTTCAGATATGGAATATATTTTAATTTCTGGAAAGGAAAAAATATCACTGACTTTGCTTTTCAGTGTAGAATAGGAATATTTTAAAAGTCTCAATATTTTTTTCCTGGTGGCAAAAGTCGGTGCATTTCATAAGGATTTTGTATATACTGTATATTCAGAGCAATGTCTGCCCAAGGCTGTCTGCAATATATGTCTTTGATCATTTAGTGTTCATAAAGAGGAATGAAACTTTCAAAAATAGGCAAAAATTCCCTTCAGCTGTCAAGGTTCTAGAGAATTAAATCTGCACAGGACATAGTGTATTAAATAAATATCCTATGTGATTTTTTGTCTTTTGCGATTTTATCATGAGAATTTATTCATTTACCTTGAAATTAGAGAGATATAAAAACTTAAATCCTGAAGGTGCATAACCTCTGCTTTTCTCCTAAATCTTGACCATTAATAGATGTGACTGCTGAAATAATATGTGTCAACAAAGGTTTATTCATGGGTAGCCAAATAAATAGCATATGATAAAAATTGTAATTTCTAACAGAAATAATATTATGGTTTTGGTACACTGACTACAGTACATAACAAGTAAGAGAATCATATAATTATCTTGATTTCACTGCTGTCTTGAAGAGTTTAAAAGTAATTAGTTTGTTTTAAGATTTGTTCATACAAACACTGTTTCCCACAGCATTTCCCACTGTTTCGCATAGCGTTCTCTTAGGGAAATGTCTGTTCCTAACTTGGACAAGCATATACTTTCCTGGGTGAAAAACTGGCAAGTCCAAAGAGTTGTGGTCAACAGTTAAATCTAGTTGATCGACAATCACTAGTGGTGTGCTCCAGTGCTCAGTACTAGGACAATTCCTGTTTAACATATTTATTAACAATCTGGATGAGAGGATAGAGTGCACCCTTAGTAAGTTTGCAGATGACATCATCTGGGTGGAAATATCAATCTGCTTGAGGGTAGGGATGCTTTACAGAGAGATCTAGATAGGCTGGATGGCTGGGCCAAGGCCAATGCCATGAGTTTCTCTGAGGCCAAGTGCCTTATTCACTTACAGTAACTTTGGTTGACTCTACAGTAACTTTGACATAGGATTTAATAAAATGGAGAGCCAAAACATAGTGATTCATGTTTTCTTAAATGATTTGTAGCTTTTTCTAGTGCATGAATGCTAAGCAGTCTTTTGGGAAATAAATTAGTCACAAGCCAGTCAGGCTCTGCTCAAGGAAAACAGTCTTTATTTTTAAAATGTAGTTGCCTGAAATGAAGTTTTGAATCACAAACAAATCTGAAGAAGTTTCAGGAATCCAAAATATTATTGAATTCATTATAAGCCATGTATATTCAGCAGATTTTTACTAACTTGTGGATTTAAGACACTGACACTTTAGAGACAAGCCTGAAATATTTGGCTGAAGTATTTTCTCTCCTTGACTATACTATAAAACTGGAAAAGATGACATTTTCTGAGGTTACTGCAAACTTATCATCCTGAAAGTGTTGTATGCATAATCAACAGAAAATTTTCAATTGCAATATGTGCTAGTACACTGTTGAGACAATTAACATCTGGTGCCTCCAAAGATTAGCAGTTAAATTACCTAATCAATTTGACTGGGAGTGATCATTAAAGTGGGAAAGGTAATCTGGTGTGCAAATTAGTTCCAAGGTAAAGGAAGGAGAATATAGTACCTCAGGGAAGATATATTTAACTTAGCAAAATATTTTATGCCAATCCACTCACACAAAAGCAACGAGGTGAAGTTTACAGGGCAAACACAGAAGCATTGACATACTTGATAAATTCTTTTCAGTTATTTATTTTGATTGTAAAGTTGTCTAGTGAAATGAATTTCCCAATTTTTCTTTTTTATCATGATTTAATCCTAGTTGGTAATGAAACAATACACAGCCACTAATAGACCACCAAATACACACCACCTCCTATAGGATGGTGGAGATTGCAGCAAAATGGGAAGAGAAAAGAATCAGTCACAGGCAGGCTGTGAATAGTGCAGGCTATTCTGCACTATCTAGGTAATTATGTAAATAATATCAGACATACTTCAGTCCCTGGAAAAGTTATGGAATGAATTCTCCTGGAGGCTATCACAAGTGAAATGAAGCATGTGACTGGGGAAATCAGCATGGGTTCAAAGATAATCATTCACAAGCTAAGGCTATTCTATACTACCTAGATAGTTATGTAAATAATATCAGTCATGTTTCAGTCCCCGGAAAAGTTATGGAATGAATCCTCGTGGAGATTACCAGGAGTGAAATGAAGCATGTGATTAGGAAAATCAGCATGGATTCACCAAGAACAAATCATGTATGACAAACCTGACACACACAGTAACCTGCTCGGTTGATGCGGGACAAGTATTGAACTAACTGGATTTTTTAAAGACTTTCCTGCAGACTCTTCCTAGAGAAACTGATGTGTTACAATCTGGACAAGTGATCCATGCAGTGAGTGAGGAAGAGGATGCACCCATAGTCTGGTGGTAAATAGCTGCTTTTCAAACTGGCAACCTCTCAAAAGCTGTTTGATATTTTCATAAGTGGTCTGGATGATGGAATCAAGTCTGCTCTGACAGTTTGCTGGTAACATGAAACTAGCTGAGTGGGGAAGTGGACACTGCAAAAGTAAGACACACATTGTGGGAAGACCTAGATAGGCTGAAAGAGTGTATTAATGAGAGCCTTACGAAGTTCAAGCATACGTGTGATCTGTTGCACCTGGGAAAACATAATCCAATAGTTTAGCACAAGCTAGGATCTACCTGCCTAGAGGACAGCTCTCCAGAAAGAGATGGCCTTGATGGACAACAAGCTCAGTACCAGTGAACCGTGTGTTCCTGTGGCAAAATCAACAGAATGTAGAGTTTCATCAACAAGGGCATCACCAGTAGAGATAGTCATTATCTCACTTTACTCAGGACTTTTTAGGCCACACCCAAAACATTATGTTCAGTTTTGCTCTGCACTATACAAATAAATATGTAGACAGATTGATTAAAGGAGTGGGGAGCCTGACAAATGAGAAAAGTCAGAGAGAACTGGACTTCTTCAGTCTTCTTCAGACTTCTTATTTCATCTTTTCAGAGAAAAGAAGGCTTAAGGGAGACCTTAACATACGTTCCAGTCTTTAAAAGGTGTCTATAAAGAAGGTGGAGAACATCTTTTTACAAGGAGTCACATGGAAAAGACAAGAAATAATAGGTACTATTACATATATATATTAAAAAAGGTACTATTATTCCTGGCTAGATTTCAATTAAACATGAGACAATTTTCACAATGAAAATAATTAGTCATCAGGATAATATCCCCAGAGAAGTGGTGGATTCCCCAATATTGGACACTTCTAAGAGTCATCTGTACATGGTGTTGACCATTTTGTCTAGACCACGCTTTTAACAAGAAAGATTTGAACAGATGGTCCTTGAAATGCCTTCCTACCTGGTATTCTATGATCCTATGAATATGTCATGTTAAATTTTATTGTGTTTTCCAAATTTCTTCAAGATAATTTACACAGAACTTTTTTAGTTTCCTATTTTACTAAGTACTTTTTATCAATCAAAATTTAATATTGTCAAATAACTACATAAGACTTCAGAAGATTTTCTTTCAATACATAGNTATGTTCAGTTTTGCTCTGCACTATACAAATAAATATGTAGACAGATTGATTAAAGGAGTGGGGAGCCTGACAAATGAGAAAAGTCAGAGAGAACTGGACTTCTTCAGTCTTCTTCAGACTTCTTATTTCATCTTTTCAGAGAAAAGAAGGCTTAAGGGAGACCTTAACATACGTTCCAGTCTTTAAAAGGTGTCTATAAAGAAGATGGAGAACATCTTTTTACAAGGAGTCACATGGAAAAGACAAGAAATAATAGGTACTATTACATATATATATTAAAAAAGGTACTATTATTCCTGGCTAGATTTCAATTAAACATGAGACAATTTTCACAATGAAAATAATTAGTCATCAGGATAATATCCCCAGAGAAGTGGTGGATTCCCCAATATTGGACACTTCTAAGAGTCATCTGTACATGGTGTTGACCATTTTGTCTAGACCACGCTTTTAACAAGAAAGATTTGAACAGATGGTCCTTGAAATGCCTTCCTACCTGGTATTCTATGATCCTATGAATATGTCATGTTAAATTTTATTGTGTTTTCCAAATTTCTTCAAGATAATTTACACAGAACTTTTTTAGTTTCCTATTTTACTAAGTACTTTTTATCAATCAAAATTTAATATTGTCAAATAACTACATAAGACTTCAGAAGATTTTCTTTCAATACATAGACTGACATATTTTCAATTATTTACTTTAAAATGAACTGTTATCAGAGAGATGAAAATTTGAGATAGATCAGGTAATGAGCATAATTTACATCTGGAATGCTAAATTAAATATTTTAATTATGTATACATATATAAGAGGAAAGACTGTGGGAACTAGGGCTGTTTAGTCTACAAAAAAGAAGACTGAGGGAATATGTTATTAATATTTACAAATATCTAAATGGTGAGTGTCAGGAGTTTGGGGCATCCCTTTCTTCTATAGTGTCTAGCAACAGGACAAGGGGTGATGGGATGAAGCTGGAACACAAAAAGTTCCACTTAAACATAAGAGAATCTATTTCACTGTGAGGTTGCCATAGCAGTGGCATAGGCTGCCCAGAGGGGTTGTGCAGTCTTCCTTGGAGTTCTTCCAGACCTGCCTGCACGTGTTCCTATATGACCTGACCTAGGTGAACCTGCTTCTGTAGGGGGATTGGACTAGATGATCTCTAAAGGTCCCTTCCAACCCTACCATTCTGTGATTCTATGATATACATAAACATACAAAAACTTATTCTTGTCTACAGATAAGATACAGTATTATGTCTGCTTTATGTATACAAAGCATATAGCAATATAAGACATGAGATTTTTGTCTTAGTTACTGTCTGCTAAGAGTTAAAAATTAGAAAATTTGAGGGCTTTTTTCACAGTTATGTACCACAAACAATGGAATGTACTAAAAATGATTTGTGATATGAAGATATAAAATGAGATCCAGATTATATTTTTAATTTCTTTTGTTATATTCTGTTCTTTCATGGTCTGTTAATAATTTTTCCTGAGTAAGCAGAATTTTATCTTTCTGTCCCATGGTTGCATTTCAGAACAGCTTGACATACACCAGAAATTTATTACTGAATTTATAAAGATGGAGATAAAAACCACTATTCCTTTTCCTGTCAAATCCACTTTTAATGGATTTTTGATGCTTTGTCCTGTGTGAGCAGCAAATTAAGAGCAGGCCAGGTTTTTTATTATTTTGGAGAAAAATTCTTAGAACAAGACCAAGGAGACCATAATCAGAATGAAAAATTAATAAGACATTCCAAATAGAATACATTTTAATGGCTTATATTCAAGTAAATATATTATAGTATTTGAAGAATAATTTATAGTTAAAACCATATGGAAACTTCTTTTTTAGTTGCTTAAGCATTGGCATGATGCATAATTCTTTCCTACAGTGAAAAACATAGAAAGGTGATATGTGTCATCAATAAAGCCTTTCAAAGCCATCTCTGCTTACACAGAGAGAAGGTAATTCCCATGTCTGAACTGCTATCAATCAACATATTTTTTTCCCAGTGCAATTCTTAGAAGAGTGACAGACACAAAATCCTACATAAGATTTGTTTTTTTGGGTTTTTTTTTAAATGAAAATTCTGAAGAACAGCAATGTAAATTTAAAGTTGTTTTAGTTAAACATTGGCTCATTCTCATTAGACTAATACAGCCCAGAGATCTAGATAAGAACAGCTGGGTAATTATGGCAATGCATAAATATATAAATATCAGCAATTAACTTCTTACATGTGTTACCATTCCCATTTCACTACATTTATTTTAATTAAAAGGATTATCTTGGCATTCTGTGTGTTTTGTTTTACCATGAAATCATAACGTATAGTTGTCTGATCTGTGACACAAGTATAAAGTTACAAATTAAGGTTAATAATTTTAATTTAAGATCAAATGTTGACTTTTGAGGGAAGACTATTTTTAGAAAAAAATATTATTAAAATTATATGAAAGGAAATTTTTTTTTTAAAGATTCATTTATTTCACAAGGCTTAGGTAAGAACATGATATTTTCACTCTCATACAAGTTTTGATACTTTCAAATTCATAGCTGTTACTTAGGACTCTTATTTAGAATTAGTTCTATGAACTTCTACTGGACAAAGTTGATTCTATCATATTTAAATGAGTCTAAAACTATAATTTTTCCCAAGTTCACAATTATTGCATACTCAGAATGTATAGAAAATATTTACAGAAAGTGGATGCATATTTCGGAACTTAGAATTTAGCTGAATATCATCTTGAATGTTATTCATTTCTAGTAGAGTCCAGAATTTAGACAGTAAATTAATCTGCTTCTGCTGTGTCAGAGCACATTACAGCAGCTATTTCTTGTACAAAACACTTCCATTTAGACAGAATTGCTTTGAGATTGCTGATGTCCAAAAATATTGCTTCAATTGTTTAAGGCTTTTTAAAATCCTTTTGACTCTATTCAACATATGCACAAAATTACAAAGAGAGTTTGCTAACTAGGCAAACATACACACAGAATGATTTCTGAAGGTTTGGCACAGTTTTAACATCTCAGTCCTTAATGCAATTTATTCTACATAGCCAAAATAGATAAAATAGATCAGAGCTTCATTGATTTTTTTTTTAAGTAATGATAAATAATTTTGAACTTGATAACATCTTGATGTCATATTTGGTAGTTATGTGGATACTATTTAGGACAGAGGCTTCAGTTACAGCAAGCTTTCATACAAAAGTCAAAGAGAATTTTACTGAATGCTAATAACACTGCTGTAAAGGAAACAGTAAGGATTTCAATATGAAGTTTTACAGTACATATTGCTAATATGTATCAGTAGGTTTTCTTCAACTACACTTAAGGTGATATTTTCCCTATTGAAATGTGTTTCAACTATAACTGACTGAATGCATTCCTTTTTACAAAACTATCTATAGTATAACTGGTAGAAAAATATTATTTTGTTTTTTCCATGAGCCACTTAGGATGCCAAAGTGTTACAAAGCCAAAAAACAAGTAGAATTTCCATACTCAGCAACACAGCACTGAGCCTAAAGTTAACAAATCTGCCTGTCACACTCACACACACATGCTACAATATCTAGCACACCCTAAAAGCTTTTTTTCATCTTTAATTCCAGGAAGACTGCAGTTTTTATATCTAGTTGCAATAATGTTTTATTTATCATTATTTTATTTAGTCATTATGAAATTAATAACTTTTTCAAAACCTATTTGAAAATTGAAGATTAACTAAATGCTATTTTTGCACCACATCCATTGTTATGTCCTAAGTGGTAAAATAGTAGAGTTTACTTTATAACCACAATAAATGAAAATACCAATATTTGCTGATTTTGGTGGAAAAAAATAAATTATTGTGTTATAGTTCTGTCCTCTTGACATCCTTACAGGTAGTACATTTTCTGTAACTCATCATTTTATAAGCCAATGGTCCAAACCTGCAAGTAAGAAAAATCTAGGATTTGAGAATCTGCTGTTCTATAAAGCGTACATATCAATATTTCTAAATTACTTCACACTTATGTTGTTACTGAAATCACATCTCTTTAACTTAACAATGTATTTGATCAAAATCTGGCACAGTGGTACAGGAACCAGCTCTGTGTGCCTAAGTTATTTGTCCCATTTACCATATGCAATGCCTCTTGCAAGTATAATGCTTGCACTACAGTGTGGGATGATAAAGTTTCTGATACAGTTATTTATGTGTCATTGACAGCTACATAACTGATTGACTACTCTGTGGACAAAGTGAAAAGTTGGAAAACAGATTTGTTTTAGGTCATACTAAAACAAATGAGTTTTGCTTTTATTTCTGAATCAAAATTCGGTAAATATTTTGGTTCATATCAAATTAGCATCCTATTGTTTTCTTGAATTCTTCTTTTTCCCACTGTTTTCTGTTCTCTTTACTTTTCTTCTTGAGAAGACAAATGTCTTCTTATAAAAAATGTATTAACAAAGGTGAATTTGTTGTATGTTTGGGACCACCGTCTACCTCTTCTGCTGTGCAACACATATCAGCCACTCCTCAGTCACCAAGACACCTCCATCAAACAAGAGTCATCCATGCAGTGATCAATGTAGAGCTCCACATAAGCTGATTGGTAAATTGATCACTGTCAATTGCTTGTCTGAAGGTGGCTGGACTCTGCCTTATTTTTTCTCCAGCTTCAACACTATTGATCACACTGCATTATTCTCTTCTCTCAAGCTGCTCTTTCTCTTAATCTGTAGGAACTTCTTTGGACTTGAGACATCAATCCATTGTAAAATTTGATTAAAATATCTCAGTAGGTACAAAAGACTACCAAAGACAGCCTAAAAAAGAGGATTATTGTATGGTCAGTTTAAGTAGATTTGTTATCCCAGAGGACAAGATGATTTGCTTCCAAATTTCAGAATGAACATTTTATTTTAACACATTTATTGTCAACCAAAATGGTAATAATTTATCAATTGTTGTTAAGCAAAATCTGGATGTTGATTGAATCTGATTTTTCAGATTTAACTATATATCATTTCAGCATTAAGTTTGTTGTACAGAGAATTTCATCTGAACATCTTGAAAGAAGTCTAGAAGCACCATAAGCATACATAGCTGAATCATTTAAAATAGCATTTCATGCCATATGAGAGCTACAAGGGAAAATAATATAACTGAGTGCTTAATATAAAACGTTTGATGCTTCTTTCGAAGAAGCAACAAATCTGTAATCTTTAGGCAAGTAAGCCTGAGGGGAATAACTGAAATATTTTTTCATTCTCATTTATATCTTAAACTCTTCCAAGGATTATTTAATACATACAGTGTGATGCCTTAAATACATGAAATGCTAGAAACAGGATGTATTAAGATGCATTAAGATGGATATTAAGTAGCAGAATCAGAGCTTGAACTGTTAAAGGACTCTGTTTTAAGGGCAGTGAGGGTTAATTAACTGTCTGACTATTCTGGTCACACTGTCTGGCTATGATCCCGAAATCTGTGACAAGGTTGGAGTGCCTTATCAGGTCCCTTCTCCATGATGGTGCATTTCTGTTTAGCACGTAAGTGTCGTGTCTGTGACATCAAGATCTGCTTCTCCTACTCAGTGTTGACAATAGTGGCTATTAAGTTTACTATGAAGCTGAAGAAGGAAGAGAGAGGAATTTCTCAAGCTCTTGTACTGAAGGCAGAAACACATATGGTTGCTTGCTTTATTTTTAACGTTGGTGCATTGGCTACTTTTAATTCTTTAGCAAAGCCCACAGATTAAGAGGCCTAACTTCTAGAAGGGTGCCAGTCTTGTTCAACATCTTCACCAATGACCTGGATGAAGGGACAGAGTGTACCCTGATGACATCAAACTGGGAGGACTGGCTGATTCCCCAGCAGGCTGTGCTGCCATTCAGTGGGATCTCGACCAGCTTGAGAGTTGGGCAGAGAGGAACCTCGTGAGGTTCAACAAGGAAAAGTGCAGAGTCCTTCATCTGGGAAGGAGCAACTCCACGCACCAGTACAGGCTGGGGGTCGAACTGCTGGAGAGCAGCTCTGCAGAGAGAGACCTGGGAGTCCTGATTGATAATAAGTTAAACATGAGCCAGCAATGTGCCCTTGTGGCCAAGAAGGCCAATGGCATCCTGGGATGCATCAAGAAGAGTGTGGGCAGCAGGTCAAGGGAGGTTCTTCTCCCCCTCTACTCTGCCCTGGTGACGCCTCATCTGGAGTCTTGTGTCCAGTTCTAGACTCCTCAGCTCATGAGGGAGAGAGAACTTCTGGAGAGTGTCCAGCGTATGGCCACCAAGATGATCAGGGGACTGGAACATCTTTCATACAAGGAAAGGCTGTGGGAAGTGGGGCTGTTTAGTCTACAAAAGAGAAGACTGAAGGCAGATCTTACTAACATTTACAAAATTCTAAATGGTGCGTGTCAGGAGGTTGGGGCATCCCTTTTTTTCTGTAGTAGCTAGCAACAGGACAAGGGATAATGGGATGAAGCTGGAACACAAAAACTTTAAATATATGAAAAAACTGAGCCCTGGCACAGGCTGCCCAGAGGGGTTGTGGAGTCTCATTCCTTGGAGGTCTTCAAGACCCACTTGGACATGTTCCTATGTGACCTGATCTAGGTGAACCTGCTTCTGCTGGGTAGTTGGGCGAGATGATTTCTAAAGGTCCCTTCCAACTCCTACCATTCTATGATTCTATGATGGGAAGGGAACTCTCATGACTGTACATAAAAGGTATCCATAAAGCACAGTTAGATGTATAAGAAAGTCCATGGAATTATTTTCATAAAAAAAACCAAAACAAAACAGAGATTAACACATCTAGTATTTGTCTTTTATATGGTATGTTAGGTAGATTACCTGAGGAAAGCTAAAAATGTGATATAAAAGGATTCAAAGACATCTTCATTTTGACACAGCTTCTTCCAGAGAAGACTGGAAATCAATCTCTGTGGTGAGATCAAGGAAACTGAGTCACAAGTGAAATCTTTGTATCTAAACATCTCTCCTGACTTTCTTCATGTGCTCTCCCAGATTCTCAGTTCCCCTTTGCTAATAGTATGGTCTTACTGAACCAGGATGTATCTTTTCCAGCAATTTATCTTGTCTGTTTCCTGTTTAAGCTTCTTTCTTCACTGTAGTGCCCACTGAAATTGGTACCTAGCTATTCGTAGCTGTCTAGCTTCATAAATGCTTTAACCTAAATTAGGTTATAGTTTTCATTTTAAAACCAGACTTGTCTTATCCTCATCTCTTTTATCTCCTTTGTACTGTCCTTTAACTCAAAGGCTTGGATAAGTGTTATAGACACATTGACAGAGTCAAAATGATGTCAGAGAAAAATAACAGTGAGATTTGGAAAGGTTTTATAAAGATTTTTTTTTTGGCTGAAATGGTCAAGGGAGCTTGTGTGCATGTATAAAGGAAGACATTTAGACATATGAGGATTTTGCACATCTCAACCTGGACAATGAGTAGATTAAGGTATTAGGTGACTGCTAAGATCATAGGGAACTTGTTGAGATAAATTGCAATCCAGATTTAGTTGTTTAGTTCCTAAATCTAGATATAAATATATATATCTGATGGTGAGGCAAATGCCCAAAAAGTTTTTTTGCCTTTATAAATCAAGAATTTCCAATAAGGTGCCTCAAATTGTGAAAAGTCATAATAAAAATGAAAATAATAATACTTTCTTATGTAGGAAGGACAGTAACACTCACTATTTACATTTAAGCTACTATAACAATACATCTGTTAAATAACACGGTTGTGTATTGTTAGTCTGAAAGTATTTTTCCAAATCAGTTTTCCATTAAATCTTGTTCATTAGTTTCCACTCTTACCCCCTCAAAGACTGTTTTTTGTTTGTTGTTAATGTGAGTGTGCTTGTTTATAAATGGTAAAAACTGAACTAGCTTTCAGCTAGAAGTTATTTTCCTTGTGGCTGATGATGTGGCTTTCTACCACTATCAGTAGAAAACATTTAAATTTTTAAAATTAAAAATGTTTTGCATCCTGCTTCTCCACTATTGTATGAATATATCTGTAATTTTCTCTTTAATTCCAAGTGTTTGGAGCAACTTTTTCATGTGATAGTGTCTCGTCAGTAACTCACATTAATGATATATAGTTAAATAAAGCCTCCCAAAAGCTAAGAATAGACATAGAAACTGTTTTGCTCTTCATAATATTTGAAATAGTGGTGAAGCTTTTCACCAGTATATGTAAAGGAAAGATTTTCAGTAAGATCACTAGCTGATTTTGTGTAGATTTCAAAATAGATTTTTTATACTTTAAAAAAACCTTCAGGGTTGAGAGGAAAAGAAATGAATGCTATCAAAAAACATCTGTTCTTCATTCCTTTAAAAAAGTTAAAAAATTGGCATATTCTCACCAAAAATTAGTTTTAAAAAGTGAAGGACAACTATTATATAAAAACTAATGGAATTTTTCTTTAATAAAAGGCCATCACAATCTCTTAAGTGTTTGTTGTGATTGCCAAAATCCGACATAACTTAGAATACATTATACAAAAGGATAAATCACAAAATCAAACCAGCATAGTGTTTGGTATAGGAGATGGTCTCTTTCCTCATAAAACTATCTCCTACAAAAAAAAAAAAAAATCTGAAAAACCTGTGCAATCTTTTCACCTTCCTCCTTTGGCCTCAGGGATTAGGCATACAGCTCAAGACATCTGAGTGATGCTAGCTGCCTCAGAATATGAAAGAGACCCAATCAAGTAGGTACAGCAAGGTCATGATTCACACATGGAGCACACAAATCTTCCCCCAAAAATCCCTCCTACTGATTTCCCCAATGCTGTCACTTTGAGACACCCAACTGAAACCAGATACATGGCTACTTAACAAAACTGTGGAACTAAAATAGTTAGTGAAATCAATCAGAAAGTTAGGAAAACATGTTTCAAGGCAGAAGAATATCTATTGATCTTAACTCTATCATTGTCAATAGAGTGAATACCCCATACCATCAGTCTCAAAAAGTATTGGGCAAAAAAATAAAAAATCTCCCCAGCAGTCTCCTCTTGACGGTTTATATTTTGTGATGTGGTAACTAGCATTCAGAGCTTGTGGATGAATGTTAAGATGCAAAGAAAATTAATATCATAAATTCATGGAAAGCATCTTCAAGGGGGTTGTCTAGTAGTTTATATAATTTTTTTAATATTATGAAAGTCTTGAAAGAAGTAGAACAGAACTCAATTAAAGATTTTCATTCTGGATTTTAGAACCACAGGGCAGCGTATGTGTGTGGGGTGCTTCACAGACAGCAATAGTCACAAGTCTAATTTAAAATGGAAAATATATTCCATGCTCCTTTTCTCTTGGTACACAAGAAGAAAAAGGAAAAAAAATAAATGATAAAAAGAGGAAAGTTTCAGGAGTACCACATCTTAAAATAAAAATGTTCCCAGCATTGTTTATAACACGGTCCTGGTGACATCACTGAGGATATTTATCTGATAAGGATATTCTATAAATCAAAACCATACTTAAGTGCAGGAAATAATAAAGTTCCAGGAAAGTTTTAAAAAAGTAAAAAATGTTGGTAACTATTATAGCTGTCATCTTGCCTGTATGGTAAGAATGCATTTCTGGGAAAATAACAGAAGATTACAAAACAGCATAGTGAATGTATCCATTTTCTTTTAGCTTGAAGACTAAATCCAAAGTTGGCTTGCAGAAGAGAAAGGTTGTCAATATAAACAATTTCAACAAAATAATTGAATAAACTAACATATTTTAAAATATATTTTGTTGTTAAAAAGCAACGCTTCACAGTAATGTGAATACTAAATTAGAATTTATATCTAGATTTTTAAAGTTTTACACCTAAGAAACTTACTTCTGCTTACACATTATACTGCAATAGTATTTCTTCCAGACATTTTGTGTATCATTTTATCTTTAATTCTTTGTCTTTAATTCACTGAGGATTCACAGAAAAACAATATGCCTTTTTCAAAACAGAATTGCAACCCTGGGAACTTTTTATTCTTCAATAAGCGTAAAGCAATCATCAATTCAATTTTTATCTTTGAGTTTCATATGAAGTTATAGTTTAGATCTAGAGCTCTTGTATATACTCACTTATAAAAAAATTTTTAGGAATTTATTCTTGAAAAGTAACAAAAATTGATCATATAAAATATGTTAACCAACACAACAGGTTAGTATGTGGCACGAGGAGGTTCAAGTTTCTAATCAAATCCAAACTGAAGTTTCTTTTCTGTAATTATCTTGAGAGACCTTTACATCTGATAGCTAGCTGTTCATCAATGGACTATCAAAAGTCTCTGCATATATTAGTACAGAGACAGCACTTATTGAATGTAATAAGATACTTATGTTTTGTAAAGTTGTGGAGATATTACTTTAGCTGATATAATTTTATCATATTTTTTAAGCTACAAAAATAATCATAATACTGAGGTGATTTTTAAAAACACAATTAGTCAGAAAATTGAATAGGTAGGAAGACATGTAGTATTGTTATAATTAACTGAATCCAGAATTTGGAAAGGGTTTTGTTTTATTATGTTTTATTCATTTGTTTTTATTTTTATTTAATTTCTGATAAGCTGTAGAAAAATAAAAACACAGACTAATACAACACACTAGAATTCACTGAATTGTCTATGACTATGACTTTGTGTTTATCCATCTTTTTTTTGAATAAGTCCAAATCTGTGTTTTATCTTGAAAAAAAAAAAAGAAAATGTGTGTACTTTTGTCTTAATTTTTTCTCTTTTTTTGAGAATTATTAAGTTTCAAATGTAAGGGGGAAAATAAAAATGAAAATACTCTCCTATTTTGGAATCTTACACAATGAAATTAAAGGTATTAGCTATATCTACAAATCAAGCACACACTTTAATGCCATCATTAATGATCAGTAAATTATCTTCTAATAAGTTGCCCTTAGAGTAATGAGGAACACTTCATTCCACAGTGTTCAGACAGACACCTGTAAATTCAAACTACCAGATGAACAGAGAATTAATGAAATGGCCATGTTCCACCTGATCTCTTTCAAAAAGGCAAGAAACTTAAAATTACCAAGGAAACATCCATGAGTATAACATTAATTCTTCTGAATAAATTGGAAATTTCTGGACTAAGGTCTACACTTTCTTCTAATTTGTGTCTGTCTTTGGATTGAGTTTACTCCTATCAAGTTCATTGCGAACTGGAGTAGACTTGAATATCTGAAGATTAATGTGTGCTTGTATATATATAATTAAATATTTTCTCTTCCTTCAAGCATAAAATCACATCCATTTAAGTAAATTCATTTTATCCAGTTCCAAAGGATCAGAATTTTTCTGAGTAATTTGGACTTGTAGTTACTTGTACTTATATTTGGCAGTTTCCTCAAAAATTCCTTAGAATATCCAATGAGAGAAGCATCCATGTACGTATTTAATGCCAGTAAAAGCTACTTTGGGAAAAATCTATATCCTTCAGTGACTGGTTGTTACATAGGGATATACCAATCTGTGGGAAGGTATTTAAGAATAAAAACTTCAGATGATGTTTAAATTATATTTTTAATGGATCTGAAGTAGTAGTAATCATTCTTGTTTTTTTCCCAAAGCAGAACAAAAAATTCCTTGGAGTATTTTTAGTTGCCAAGGATCATGCACCTTTCAATGTAAAGAGCTAAGTTTAGAACAGATCATTTTCTTACTAGTCTTTTTCTTCCCTTAGAAGAAAAAACAAAGAAAATCAACATATCTTTTTAACTTCTAATAGGTTTTTTTGAGAAGTGATCAGTATCTGCACACCTTTTGTTATGGGATATTTCTGGCATCCTGAATGAATGTATGTACGTGAAGCTACCCAGAGTCCCTAAGAACAATAAAGAAAAGGAAGGCTATTTCCTTTCTAGGGGCACTTTGCACAGGGAAGAGCTTGGAAGGACATTTCTGCAACTCCTACCAAAATTGCTTGCCCCACCCAAATACGCTGCCTGAATAGGTTTTCTTGGTTTACTTTCTGTCTGGCATCTTTTTGAGCTCTAGCTGAAAATGTCTCTATAGGCAGGGAAAGATCTGGGAAAGAAAACAAAAGCTTTTAGTTAGGTGACCATGCAGTTTTGTAGTTATGGTGGCCCTTGGGGAAACAGAAATGTACTTCTTCTATGTGGGTCTGCAGCCTAGAGCTGCACTTCACCCATCTCCTGAGTGGGTATTCTGGTCATTGGACTCATAGTGAAAAACCAACTTTACTATACCTCACTTTTCAATCTTTTTTGAGTAGGACCACAACACAGAAGTATTAATCAGGCTTTAAACAATTTATGAAGACTTACTTATGTAGTGTGGGAAAATAAACATGCTGTACCACTGTCTAAATTTCAAGATTATTCTAAACTTCTAAGTCCACTTTCAGGTAGGCTCTCAGTGTGCTGGCTGTCGTCTACACATAAGACTGAATAGTAATGCTTACCACGACAATATTTTATGTATCTTGAACTATTATTTTTTTGTATCTGAAATACTCCAGAATTGAGGTCTGTGAAAAAAAAAAAAATCTATCTGACATTTTGAGTAAAGACAGTTCAGCTGAACAGAGTGCAAAAAATTATGCTTGATAAATTATGGAAGTATTCTTGTAACTTGAAATTATGCTAGAGCAAGGAAAGTGCCTTCCATGAAATACATCTAAATTATGACTTAATGGATAGCACATGCAGGGCATGGTTAACGTATGCCTCACTGGATATTTAACTTCACACCTGAAGTGTCCCAATAAGCAAGGCTGCTTAGGCAACCATGACTAATGTTGACATTTCATGAAAAACAATTGCCAATAGTGTACCTGAGATACCTGCAACACGCTGCTCTCATTCTCTGCAGCTGTTCTTAAAAGTTCATAGTGGTAAAGTCTCACACAATTCACAGTTATAAGAAAGGTTTACCCACTTGGCCTTCTGCAAATGGTCGGGATCCAAAGTAAACCATACTCTGTCACTCCAAGGTTGGGATACCTATGATCTAATTTCAAATATCTGCAATAAGTTTCATATGAGTCATTAGGATAAGGTAAGTACCACCCTACAAATGTTTCTTTCATTCTGTCAACTATAAAAGATATGTAATCGAAGTTGGTTCAGTGACAAATGTTTACTTTCATTGCTGCTATCTTCGGTGCATTTACATCAAATGTCCACTACAAATATTCATATTTTTTTACTGAAAAAACAATGGAAAATATAATCTGCAATAGAACTTAGTTAGAGGTGGGTGTCCTATAAACTATGACCAGACAGAAAAGAACCATTCCATCAGAATGACAACAGGCTTGTAAACTAAGATTCTCTTATTCTTACTAGTGTAAGGTGAAAGTAATCTTGTCAAAGTGCATTGTGCCAAACTGCTGTAAAACATGCACAGCAAAATCACAAGCTACATCTGTTGTAGTTCTGAGGTGCACAATTAATTTCTTGGCACAAAAATTTGTAGAATGATAGGATTGGAAGGGACCTTTAGAAATCATCTAGTCCAACCCCCATGCAAAAACAGGTTCACGTAGATCAAGTCGCATAGGAACATGTACAGACGGGTGTGGAACACCTCCAAGGGAGGAGATTCCACAATCCCCCTGGGCAGTTTGTGCCAGTGCTCTGTCACCCTCACAGTGAAATAGTTTTTTCTTATATTTAAGTGGAACCTTTTTTGTTCCAGCTTCACCCCATTACCCCTTGTCCTGTTGATAGCTACAATAGAAAAAAGGCATGCCCCAATCTCTTGACACCTACCATTTAGATATTCATAAAGATAAACATTATTTTTAATATAGTTTTTATTAATTTACTATTAATAATAATAATTAGTATTAAATATTAATAAGATCTCCTAAAAATTACTTGTTAAAATAATTACCTTGTTTTTAATGCAGTATTTCTAAAATGAAAACTAAATTGAGACATTCCCATTTAAATCAACCATTGTATCTATGGATTCAAAAGTTAATGGTTTCTCAAATGTTCTGCTTTTCGCAATCTATTGATTCAGCCTTATACATTAACTATATAAAGATATATGAAATTTTTGTCAGTCATAGATCCGTTGAATTTCAAGTTACATTTTGTATACCATTTTTCCATAGGTCTTCAAACATTTTAGGGTCTATTTCCTATTGTTCTCAATGTTTGTTATGGTCTGGAATTTGGTGCATATATTAAGATTAGTCCATAGTTTCCTTCAACCACCAGATTCAGTAGTCAATTACTAGTTAAATCAATATATCCAATTTTTAATGTACAGATGAATAACTTTCTTCTTTTCTCAGAGTCATGGAAACTAGAGACAATTCTATTTCAGTATTATAAAACCTGAGTAAGTGAGAAAAAGATCAGATACACGTGGTGGTTTGATCCTAACTGGATGCCAGGTGTCCACCACACCATTCTATCAACACCCTCCTCATCAAGCCAGAGAAGGGAAAATATAAGATGGAGGTCTTGTGGGTTGAAATAAAAGCAGTTTAATAAAGAAGTAGCAAGAAGACACATATGAGAAGCGAAGCAAAGCAAATAAAGCTGTTACTTTCTCCTTCCCATCAGAAGAGATGTCTGGACCCTTCTGAGAAGCCAGGATTCAGTATGTGTAACAGTTGCTTTGGAAGGCAAAAGTGATACATGCCTCCCACTTCCTGCTCCTTGCCTTGAGTTTATACTGCTGAGCTGATGTCATATGGTATGGAATATCTCCTTGGTCAACCTGGGTCAGCTGTCCTGGCCATGGCTCTTCCCAAGATCCTGCCCATTCACAACTACTGGTGAAGGTGGGGGAAGAAATGTTGGAGGGATGGCCTTGATGCTGCATGAGCAGTAGCCACAACACTGATGTGCTAACAATACACATTTTTAGCTACCAATAGAAGGCACAGCACTACAAGGGCTGCTGTGGAAAATCACCACCACACCAGACCAATACAATAGAATTTGTGTTCTTTCCTAGATTGCACTCAAATTTGTCTGTTTCTTCTTTGAATTTTACAACTACATTAAAAATACAGTTATATGGAGGAAAACCTAAACCCCTCTGTTTATAGTTCATTTCTGGAAACAAGATTTTGAGCAAATGGAAATAGCTTAAGCAAGAAGATCAGAAAAATTTTACAGAATTTTAGAAAATCTAATAAAGTTGACAAATTAATTAAACAGTTGCATGGGTAGCCCAGAACCTGAGGTAGTTTAGCATAAATAATAATAAATACTAAGCTCTTTATATAAATGTTATATTACATTATGATAATAAAGCTTATCTTTCAAATACTTTCAAGCTCAGCAAAAAGCTCAGCCATGCAGATGTCTTCCAAGTAAAGAAGACAATACAGGGTGTGTCAGTGAAGAGGGATCAAGAAGAATATACATCAGCAAACCACAGACACCACAGTACACCCAGCCGTGAGTAGATTCATTCATCTGGCAGAAAGAAAAGTTCAAATCAAGACCAAAACTACCAAACACAATTATTCTGATTCAAACAGATAGTTCCAGACCTGAAGCTGTCCCCAAACTGTTCCCAGATGTCTTAACCCCAGTCAAACATTTCATTATAGAGCCATGCTGTGAGCCCTCTCAGGCTTCTTTATTCAGGGCTTCAATGAGGAATTCCAGCAGCTTGGAAGGGTATGTCTGGAGATGCAGATAAAACACTGAGTTGTTCCAGGACTTTCCAATTTAGATTTCACTAGAATGAAAGCAAGTTTTAGGGAAAGATAATAATAAGCATGCATTCACACACAGCATGGTCCCAAAAGCATTTAAACTATATTATTCTTGTAAACTTAAATTACATTATTCTTGTAAGGAGACAGCTAATCTTAGTCAGTTCTTAAACTTGTAATAAAACCATGTTTTAAAATGAATGTTAACTATTAATACAGGTAAAGATGAATATAGTGAAGAAATGAAAGGATTCTAAACTTAATTCATGTTTTTAAATTGATATATTGCTGTCTATATATCTCTAGATATTTCTGTCTATGTATCTCAGTAAATATCTGAATGAAATATTTATACAATACCTGTCTCAGTTGCAGTTCTGTGACCATCTGGAACAATGATTGCTATTACTGGGAGTTATCACCAGAATGTGCTCTCTTTCACCACTGTGTAAGAAAAATTCACAAAAACAACCTGACTACTAATGTGTAGAAAGATCTGCTGTATTTCAGTGACACCCAAACTTATGTTTCTTCAAAAATGTTTGCAGTGAATTCAGTCAATAATGCTATTGGGTTTTGGATTTTTCTTTTCATTGTGTATTTCTGTCCATTTAGTTTCAATAGTCTCAAAAAAGGGGCAGGTCTCAATGTTTTTACTAAAAGCTTTTAGAAGAATCAGGAAGACAGATTAAAAAGAGTGGAATATCTGATTATTCTGAAGTAATTCAGAGGTTTCAACAAAAAAAAAATCTTATTTGTTTAATGCAACACCTGCATTCACAGGCTTTTGTAAAGTATATTCCCAAATCTAAAGCTATGAATTATTAAATTTATTCACAAGGATGACACATTATCTTGCGTTCTCAAGATTTTGGGATGCATGGATTGAGTAACTTAATTCAGAATGTCTATCTATATCTATAGGTTTTGCTTGAGTTTTGCTATAAGTTTGAAAAGAAAAAGTAGTTAATATTTGACACAGTGAGAAATATAGTGTTCTTTTAAAATATTAATATGATTCCTTCTATTGTGGACAAACAAAGCCATCACAAGCAATTCAAATAGTGAGTGCCTATTTGAGATTTTTAAGAGCAAGCACTACCATTAGAGTAGAGGAATTCAATCACCACATGCATGACAAATGACATCTGTTTTTACATGTCAGTGAGGTTTTTCAAACACCAGTGCTTTGATGTTGAATCAAAATGAAAACTTGTTCAGAAATGGTGAATTTGTAACTTAAAATGCATCTTTAAAAATACATCTCCTGAGATCCCAGGAGATTCATGTGGCTACAACATTCATTCTTTACTGTACTGCAGACACCATGATAGCAAAACAGGAGGATGTCTAAATGGGAGTAAAAAGGAGTCTTTCCAAATTCCTGGATCTGAATGCACATACAAATTTGCATCTTGACAGTCTACCAGGATTAGGCCATGGTGTGTATCATTTCACTGAGTACTCCTTTGCAAGGAATCCTGAAGACATCAGTTTGCAGGTAGTGGGGTGGCACTGTGTCAGATCCTTATCTCAAGCATCGAGACAAGTAAATAATCTGGAGTACATACCAGCTCTGCAGCTGAGGCTGAGTTGTCAATACTAACCTTTATTTAAAGGAATTAAGGACTTTGTAAAGGCCCCTGCTAGGCTGGGAGCCTATTTGGCCATATGTCTGGCTGTCATAAAGTCCTGTATTCTGATCTGGGCTTTGATGCTCATGGCCTCTATAGTATTCTGTGCACTATGCCTGCTGAATGGAATGATGATACTCCTCCTCACAGAGAGGTTATGCAAATTCATTAGTGACTGTTTGTGAAAGGCTTTGAAGTAGAAAATCAGTCTATAATTGCTAAGTATTATTTAATAGCTCTTATGTAGTAGGCATTTCCTTTTGAATTACCCTATCTGATGTTTCATTAAAATGACATCATGCTTACTTGCAAATTATACTGTCAGGTCATGTGCTTGCCAGTATAATGAAGCATGAATAACTATAATACTTCCCATAAAGAAATTAATTTGCCAGAAATTATCACTACCAGGGTCAGACTGTAGGTCTCTACTTTCTCACATCCATGACACTAGTCATATACTGATTCTTCTTTATTTTTATTGATATTTGTAACTTTAATTTGAAACTGCTCTTTTCATCAATACTGTCCAAGAATTTTTTCCTTCTCAGATTAAGTAGCATTATTAGACTATGTAATCTATAAATTAAATGCTAGGGATTGAAACAGAACTAACACTTACAGTAAGTGCACTTTATGAAAGACCAGAAAATAAAAAAGAAGAAAGAAAGAAAGAAAAAATAAAGTTTCATGACTCTCCATTGACATGGAACAAGAACTTATGCTGTAATTTTATTAAGGTGGGCAAAAGAGTCTTTTACTCCACTGTATTAAATGCTATAGATGCTAGGGTTATGTCTGCATTGCTGGACAAGAATGACTTGTGCTCTTGTTCCCCAAATACAACCCATCCAGGGACCTTCTATGTGTATCCACATTCACCTGAAAGGGCACCTACACAGTTAGGGAGTAGGACTCAGGATTTGTCTTGATGTGCAGCTATTTGGGGCTAGGAAAAGAATCTGGGAGATGGAATTTTGGAAAACACTATAATACCCCACAGCTGGAGATATAGCATGATTCCAGTGGCATTGGGAGACAGATAGGCCCTTCTGTAATTCAGAAAGTAATAATTTTCTTTTTTTTCTAAACTAAAAACTTGGCTATGGCACTGAGATCGAAGATTTGTTTCAAGATGTCCAACATTACTTGGCACTTCTAAAAATTAGAAGTTATTTTTAGTTCATATGTCAGTAATACCTACACCACATTTTGGGATAATAATTCAGTAGAACTGGCTATTAGGAAGTGCAAACTATTTATTGGACTCATAAAAGTGGGGTTTTGGCATATGAGTTTATTACTTTTTGGAATAATTTTTGGCTCATAAGTAGGAAGCATCTTCAAGTTACCACTTTGCAATAATAAGTTTCTAAAACAACTACAAAAGTAGGAAACATTTCTGAAGAACTTTGACAAAATACATAGAAATAAAGCATGTGCTTTTCATAATTTTCCTAGACTTTTCTTAATATTTGATATAGTGATTATATACAGTGAGACAAAGAGTAGCTGTCAATGTCTGTGTTCTCAACAAAAAGGATCACAGCAGGGAAATAATTTCACTTTGGATGAAAAGGCACATATTTGAGACCTGCATTCCCATTTGAAAACTGATATTCAAGAGAGATAGCAAAACTTAATGTTCTGGAGAGCAGAACATGCTGCTAAGTATCTATGACTCCAGTAAAGTAGGAAAATGTCTGGACATGCTATTTCCTGTATAACCGTTATTTGTGAAGGAATAACTCCAAACTTATATCCTACTGCTTTGGCACACTGAGCGATCCAATAAATGAAGACAGACACTGACCCTGGTCTTGATCTGTGCATGCAATTAAAGGAAATATCTTAAAGAACATTTTCTTGGTAATTGAGGTAGGGATTTTTTTTTTTAGCTTTCAATGTTGCAGTGTGTCACTGCTGCTATTTCCAACCAGCTTATTAGTTTCTTTTTAAAAATGGAAGAAACTGTGAAGCTGGGAATCTAAAAGTGAAAGTTTTTCTTCTTCCTGAGTTCTAAAAAAGAGATGGATGAGCATATTAGCATAGTAGATTCAGATAGTCATTCACGTTCAATTGCTACAATTAACTTTTGCTCCCTGAAATCAATAAGGTGAGTTGAATCCTACCGTCTTAGCAGTGGAAAAGAGCAACAGAGAGAGGGAGAAAGAAGAAGCTCTGAGTGTTCCAATGAAAATTTTGCATCTTTAGATAGTCCAACACATCTGGCCATTGTTCTTTTGCAGAAAATGAATCTTTCTCATGTCCCCGCTTGGAAATGAGTTTCCCTTCAATGTCTCATCTCCTCTATAGGCAATGACACCATCCTTTCTCTGCAGGCTGCTGGCAGTGGTGTCATCCAGAGCCCTTAGGAATCTGAGAGTTCATTTGACAAGCAGAAGGAAGAACTTGTCAGATAAATCAGTGAAACAGTTCCTAAGATATCCCAGTTTTATTCTGTTACTGAATTAACTATAGTTTCTAAATCTTCTCATCTACAAATGGCAAAGGAAAAGTATATGAGTATCCTGTTTAGAGCCAGCATTTCTTTGTTTGGCATGTGATTCCTGCTGTATAAAGCAAATGGAGCAGCTTTGTTTTCCCATTAATGTGCTTCACCTAGTCTTCATATAACAAGAGAGATTTTGTTTCTTTCTGTGTAAGTTTATTACATATTTTCCTTCTAAATAGCTATTGCATTCATTATAAGGGAGAAAACAAGTCTACAGAATAGAAATATTTGCTCTTTTAATGTTTATTTTTTAGAGATGTTAGAATACAGTCTGCTTTGCTTCTTAATGAAATGCCATGTTTCACACACCCGCCAGCACCTCAGTTATTCAAAACGATTTCAGGTCACGCTCAGTTTAAAAATTAATTGAAAAGAAATTAGTCCCACAAGGGTATAGCTGTGAGCTGTAATTTTGACTGACAGTGGGATAAAAGTCTGTGGATTTAATCATATCACTTTTAAAAGCATTTTATATATGTAAATTTTTTTGAACTTGCCACAAGCATATATGGCTTTAAATTAATCTTGGCATATATCTACTCATCGGTGTAATGCTGGAGCACTATGGGAAAAAAATATATTCAGGAAACACTTTGAGATACCTGTTACTAACTATTATTTCATAAAAATGTAACTGAAAAAAACCCAAAAACCAACCAAAACTGAAAACCAATCACACACTAACCTAAACTGAAACTGTCAGTGAGTTGATTTACAACTTACAGTCCTTACTCCTTACAGTGGTCTGGGAAGACCATTGTATATCTGATATACAATATATCCACAGTGTTCTTAATAATATAGAAGAGGAGACCAAACAACCAGAAAGTCAGTCATTAGCAGCACTAATGTAGAAAACAAAAATTTTCAGTGTGCTGTCCTTTATTCATCAAAGATTCTTAAAATACTGATCTTGAAGAACAACTGGATTTGGCAAGATTTGAAGGAAAGTGTGTCAGGGCATTCACTGTGTCCCTTGCTGAACCATCAAGCTCCCCATGGCAGCCTAGTCTCAGGTGTTTACAGCATGGGGAAAGGGAAAGGATGTGATTTCAGGTGTGAGTTAAATTTAAAGTGAATAAGTACTTTTTTTTTTTAAGCAATTTAAAAGGTTTGAATCCGTTCCAAACCCATTTGGAACAACATAAAGAAAGTATTTCTTTCATGTGTAACCGTTCTGAAACATTAGCAGCCCACAAAATTACTACTGATGTGGCAACACCTTATTATTTATCTAGAAGTAAGCTAGAACTTATTAAAACACAAACTGGTAATGGCACTTTTTCTTGAGTTGCTAATTCAGTTCTGTTACAACAGATACTTTGTCACTCTCATGATTGAGGGAAACAGGAGGAGAACTAAATATGTTTCTTGAAGGCTTCCCTTACTTATCTTTTAAAAGTGAGGTCACTTAGATGAACAACAGAAAAATCAGTAACTCCTTAGAATAGTTACAAGCTTGTTATTTGAATGGTCTTTTAAGATTTTTGTCCTATTGCTTTGCTGTGCCATCATCCTGCTTCCTCAACATAATTTGCATTAAAATATCTCCAGTCCAGGCCTGAGGTTGTTTTAAAGATGTTTCACCAGCTTGAGGATTTAGAGAGTTCTGCTTTAACTAAATGACTGCAATGAGGAGCTAGTCTGACATGTTCAAAAGTCAGTTTTTGACACAGATTGTGAAGGACAGTCAAGCTCTCCTTTTAGGCATGCTGGCAGGACTGGAAGAGGAAAAGTCTTTCTCCTTTCAACTTTAGGAATACACAGTGTGAGCACCTAGCAGGATGAGGTTAAATGAAGATGACAGTGGAGAAATAACATATAGGTGAGTACTTTACAATGGGATATTAATATTCTGGATAGGAGCCATCTGCCAATGAATAAAGAGTGGTCTATAGATACAGTTAACATACGCATAGCACAAATAGTCATATTTCCACCAACTGTTTATGTCTGAGACCAATAGATGTATTATGCAATAAATGTAAAAATATACTGAGTTAATTTTCCTAAATAGGAAATAAAAATGAGTAAAAAATAGATAAATATTTAAAATGCTATTTGATTTCTTAAGATAGTAAGTTTCCTTAAAAAATCTCAAGATTTCTCAAAGATTAGAAAAAAAATAGAGTTTTCATCAAGAAAATGGTTATCTTAGGAGGACATATCTATTCCTGATTTACAAAAACGACAGTGAAACTGTAAGCAAGTGTAGCTTTAAATGATTAATTATAGGATTCATTTATTAATTCTTTTCCTAGTTACTCGGATCTCAATTTGATGCTGAAGTTTATTACAGAAGTCAGGAAATAAAGATCAGAAAATTAAATTAGGAAAAAAACCCCAAATGAGGCTAGCAAAACCTAGGATAGAAAATGTGGTGACTGAACTACATGTTGGCTTTCTATCATGAAGAGTTTTGGAAAAGAGAACGGAAAGCCATATGCAGAGAAATCACAGAATGTGCCATTTCCAGGGCCATCTGCTATAAGGATATGACTGTCCAGCTGTGCTATCGTGAGAGGTGAGAAAAATGAACTCTCAAGCAGAATCTGCAAAGAGGAAAAAATCCCTTGACAAGCCTGAAATCTTGTTTCACACCTCCCTCACCACAGGAGTTTTCTGTTCCACCACATCGTTTATTAAAGTTGTGTCCCATGACAAACTTAGGCTATAAAGCATAGTGATTTGTGAGAACCAAACGTTATCACAAGACACAAGGGAAAGCAGATTAAGTGACAGACCACAACCATGGAGTTTCTCCTAATTCTAAAAGTTATCACAAATTCTGGAAATGTCCCCAAGACTTGAAAAATAAATACTGTTTTTCAAATGATTAAAACTGATTTCTGGGTGACAGAATTTCTTTAAATCAGTTGATTGAAAACACACTTTGACAGAATGTCAGTAATTCTTATAACCCAATTGCTTTAAAGTTACTTTTTACCCACTTTTGTAACTTCAGTGCTTAGTTAACAAAGTGGATAAAAGAAAGCCTCCAAGATGGTATCACAGAGTATATCAGAGTGAATAGCCTCAGAATTTTTAATGTTTTTTCATTGATTTCAGATAGAGAAAATTTCTCAGACTTGTTATTACTAAAGAGCAAAATAAATTAAGAAACCACATATTTTCAGGACTCTTGTAAAAGATAAACAAATAAACAATAAAAAACAAACAATCAGGAAAAAATGCACAATTGAGATTTTACTTCAAAACATACAAATGTTTATTCATGGCCTATGTTGAAAGATATTAGAAAAAATATGTAACCGGTGAAGGTAAGGAGCAATTAGTTTGTTAAGACCTCACTTACATGAAGGAATTAAATTGCTGAAAATTGCTGGATATCTCTACAAATGTTGGGATTATAGTTCGAGCTGGAGAAGGAGAGATCAAGTATAGAGAGGAGAGATTAATTCAGTGGATGATCTGCCTTAGTGCAGCTGGAGGTCAAGCCCCACAGGACTCTTAACTAACCAGGAACCTTCCAAAGACTGCATGTGGTAAGAAACCAAGAAAAGTAGACAAGAGAGGACAGTGGCCAAAGAGTTAATCATAGAAATCACACAGAGGAAAAGTTTATAAGCCTTTTATAGTGCTGGAGCTATTCTTTTTATGATGCTGTTTTGGAGATAGTGTGATTATTTGTTCTAATGTAATGTGCAAAACTAGTATTAGCAGTAACAGGTTGAAATGTTCTGAGGGAGCTGTATGTCACCATATAGCTAAGCACTCATTTAATAGATATGGGCTATCCATGTTTTTTGAATAGGAACAATGTAATTATGGCAGTTATCCAAAAGCAAATGAAAAGATGAGAATATAGGTTTCTGAGGCTTACATTTGAAGTAGTTGGATTTGAGCTCTCTGTTAGACAAAAGGAAAAGCGAACTGGGAAAGGCGACCCTGGAGAAGACCTATGGTTGATCCAATCCTTGTAATATTCCTAAATCTTGACATTTCAATGAAAAAAGCATGGAGTGATTTGCAGTGCACATGTATTTTCTCAGTGGCCGTTATAGCTATACTTCTTGTTGGATTTTGTATTTTCAATGAATATGTTTCACTTTACAATTGACAAGAAAAACTAAATGCATACATGTTGTCTGATACAATGCCTCAGTTGACAAGCAGTCACTTGTCACATTTCAGTGACTTGGTATCTTTAAAACACATGACCATGTCCTTAGAGTGGTAATTAATACCTCAACAGGTAAAAGCATTTGTGTGTTTTAGTTCAAAGTGTTCGTTTTAACCTTAGGTATGAAAGAACTGCCATTTAGTATTGAATTCATGAGGAATACAAGGGTTGAATATGAGGGTTTAGCCACTCAGATTTCTAATGGGAGGGAAAAGTTGTGACTACAGTTATTTCACCTGCATCATTCTGTAAGCAGTCTGGGAACCTGATCTAACAGATGATGACTTGTTTCATTTCTCTTTGGCTGTAGAAGCCACGTTTCTTTTCAGTGTAAAACCAGACATGAAGAGGGAAGGTTGGTGCATGCCCAGGTCATGCCCCACATGGAAACAGGAGGTAATTGGTATATATTCCAGCCCAGAGCCAGAAATTCAGACATACCTCTATCCCTGCTAGTATAGGCATAATCTCAGAATGAAAAGCACCATTGATTCTTCTGAGTAAATGTGGCTGAATACTGTTCCCCCACCACATAAAAGCAAGAAAAACTTCCTCAGAAGTGGTACTGGACAAATGCTGGGAAGTCAGTGACTGACTAGGACAAGAATAGATAGATTTGTAATTCAGTTAGCATGTAGAAACCAGAAAACTGACCACAAGCCACTCCTTTTACCTCAGATGAAGTATACTAAACTAGTGGAAACTTCACAGCTTAAGAGAGTTATGATAGCACAGACATCAATGCATTGTAAAACCACAGTTTAAATTAACAATTGTTTCTAATGTGAGCGTAGCACATTGGATCCGTGACTGCTCCCAAGAAACAAAGAAAAGTTAAAAATAAGTATCTACTTAATATGTGTTTTAAAATGGGAATGAAAAAAATCCAGTACTAGCTTTGTATATTTTCATATTTTGATGTATTTTTAAATGTGTCTTTAGTTTTTCATTGAACTGTTTCCCAGAATTGTTCTGAAAATCTGAAGGCAAAATTCAAGTGATATGAAGAAAGCCCTTAACCAATAGCTGCATTTTATGATGTGGACAAGCTAGTATGAATATAAAAGCTGCAACATTGTATTAATTTGATGCTGAGCTCTAAGGACTTTATATAGTCTTTTATTTCAATAACATTTCCTTCTCCTGACATATGGTCACTGTTAAATTAACATATTTTCATTCACTAGTAATGATTTTGAATCTGATCTAAAGCCTGTCAGAAGCAATAAGGGTCTTTTGATTGAAATAAGATCTTAGAGCTATAATTTTGACAATTTTATATAAGGAAAATTGATAGGTGACTGCTGCTGTAGGAGAAAACTGCTCAACTCACACAGTTTAAATCAAATCAATATTGAACCGGTTTATTGAATTATTAATGACATGTAATTAACCATCAAACCACAAGCTATCCATTTGGGATCAATATCAGAAATGGAAAAGATAAATCAGAATAGTGGAGTCTTATCAAAGGTTGGTAAAGAATTAAAAATTTCTAAACACTCTTCTGTAACTGATGCCCACAAATTCCAATGATGTATTCTCATTGCACACACATATGAAAACACACAGATGCACAAAAGTAGGTTTGCACATCCCCAGGCTGTGTGGGTCACCACCAACTCACATGGAGATTCCCTCATTCTCCTTGTGAGATACGTGGCTGCTCCAGCATGAGGTGAGCCCCTGCTACTCCTGACCACCCACTGACAGGTGAGAAACACACCCAGCATTTCCCCATGGGGTACTCTGCTTGGATAGCTCTTGGTTGGGTGCAGGCATTCGCGAGACACTGCTCTGTCATGGATGAACATAGGTTACACTGCCAGAGACCACTTATCTCAGCACCAAACCTGGTTTCCCAGTTCGCTCTCTCCAATTTTTGCTAATTGTTCTTGCTTCTACATTTCTTTTCAACGTAATTTTTCTTACCTACTCCCTGTCCCTCTCTAAAAGTTGGTGTAATCCCCAACTGCAGTTTAATCTGAGTATTGGTCATCCTCCCGTTCAGCATTATTTACCTAAGAAAAGACCGTCTTAGGCAGCCTATATCTTCCACTAAGCATGTTTTATTCTCACTTCTAGGGCACTCCTACACAGACTATTTTGCTGAAAGGACACAACTTGAATTCTCTAGAAGCATTGTCTATACTTTTTATATTAACTATCAATGAGTTTACATCATATGAGACAAGCTCCAGAAATATCTGTATCAGGATGTCACCATTTGCACACTTAAAAATTTGATTCTAACTTTTGACCTAAGTGTATTTATAGTGGATTGGAAAAAAATGCTTCTGGTCTACATTGTCCTTTAGTATGCACTGATATAGTCCTTTTTTCTGTTTCTCACCATATGTCCAGAAAATAAATCTGTGTCACAAAATTCATTATAGAAATTTTTAGATAAGGGATCTCTAGGGGCTTTTCTACTCCAGCCTCTGTTGGAAATTAAGGCAGTTGTATTAAGGCAGATGGGGTTTTGCCTAGGCCTATGTTTGAAAAGCTCCCAGAAAGGAGGGTCAGCCAGGAAGGGCTCAGCCTTTGTGTTACCTTCCAGTCTTACCAAGCCAGCTCTTTTAGCTTTAATACAGAGTCCTGTTCTTTCAAGGCTACAGGCTGCACAGATTCAATGCCTTCTGAAAATGCTCATGACAAAACACATTACAAGCCACATTTATGTTTTGTTTGTATGAAGTGCCCTGTGGCAATTCTTGTCATTATTTTATTCTGCTGAAAGGATTTTGAAGAAACTTTTATGTGATATTTTCTTGGTCCGCAGGCATAAGTAATATGGAATATAAATCATTTATGCTGATAGTGCAAAAGCATCTTTCAGCTAGATTACATGCATTTGTCCCCTCGATAGATGTTCACAGTGTCCTCAATAGGTTGATGCTTGATTCACTGCCAGGTCAGACAGCAATCTACTGAGCATGTCTTTGTGTCTTATTCTTAGTCATACAGTAGACATGCATCTTTTGGATTAAATATTCTCCTGTGTTGCTATTAACTTCCTGAGGGGACAGATGTGCTATGCTCAAGGTTGTGTTTACTCTCAAGGGCAACATCCAACAGGTACAGCACATGAAAGTGTCTGGACGATCATGTCTCAGAAAGAAGGAATTCTGTTCCTAACTTTAAAGGTTCAAAATTCTATTGCAAGTGCAGGCTGCTTCAGTCCAATTTTTTTTGGAGGGGAGTGTGAGGTAAGGGGAGTGGTAGGGAGGAGGCGATGGAGTGAACATAATTCCTTCCTTATAATATTTCTCATGTATACGTTCAAAAGAGGTATCTTAAATTTTAAATTTTACAGTCAGAAAAACTACCATTGATTTGTCAAGGGTAGACCATATACAAAGAACGGAACAGTATTTTTGATTAATAGAATTTTCCTTGTCGTGTTGAAATGTCTTTCTACTATCCTGCATTATCAATCAGAAATAGTAGAAAAGCCTCTCACTCCTGCAAAACATAACTGTTATTGTTCTCTAAGCAGGACAAAAGTGCAATTAGTCAACAGTATGCTGTGGAATTTGATTTCTTTGCTGACTGCGTGATGACGTAGCAGCACAGGCTTAAGACGTTGTCATGGTTTGACATGACAGCCTTTTCTGGTAAGGAGGATGAGGCTGTAAAGATGGTGTCTGTAAGAAGTTGTTTGCAACTCTCCCCATCTCTGAGCCAGACCCACTGCTGGGGCTGAGCCAATTAGACGCCTCCACGATCACTATTTAAGAAGAAGCTGGAAGAGGAGGTTTCTTTCCTTCATCTTCTTCCTACTTCTTCCCTCTTCTGTCCTTTCTTCTTTCTTCTTTCTTGTTCTGGCTGGTGGTGGAGCAAGGAGTAGGAACAGTGAGATAAACAACCATGCAGGCTCCTAGGTCAGTGATGAAAGAGAGGAGGAGGTGTACCAGAGCAGAGACTCCCCTGCATTCTGTGGAGAGAACTGGTGAAGCTGAGATTTATTTTCATGTCTTTAAAGACTCCGCATCAGCGGCAGAGACTCATTTTGATAAAGTTGACCCTGGACCAGGGGCAGCGACTCATTTTCATACAACTGACTCTGGACCAGGGGCAACGATTCACTTCACTACAGACCCCGAGCCAGGGGCAGTGATTTTCTTCTTTAAAACTATGGCTGGAGGAGGCAGTGTCCCGAGGGAGGGACCCAATATCCACAGCTGTAACTGTGGGAAGGAACCCACGACAAAGCAGCTCATCAAACCTGTGCCCAGAAGAGGCCTTGTCCCGAGACAGGGACCCTGTAACTGCAGAAACTGTAACCGCGGTGAAGAATCCACACCAGAGATATTCACCAAGGACTCTGTCCCGAGAGAGGGACGCCATATCGGCAGAAGCCGCAGCTGCTGGGAGCAACCCACACCAGAGAAGTTTGTTCAGGACTGTGTTCCGGGGGAGGAACCCCGTGTTGGAGCAGGGGAAGAATGCCAGGAGTCACCCTCATCTGAGAAGACAGAAGCGGCAGAGCCCATCTGTGAGAGACTGACCACGTCCCCCATCCTTGTCCCCCTGAGCTGTCATGGGGGCAGGAGGTAGAGACATTGGGAGCAGTGAGCTGGGCCCAGGAAGAAAGGAGGGACGGGGGAGGGAGATCTTAAAGTGCTGTTTGTAATTTCTTTTATTCCATTCTGTTTCTTGCAGAATAAACTTTCCTACTTTCCTCTCTAAGTAGAGTACTGGAGTTAGTTTGGCCTGGAACTGTAATTGGCAGTGACTCCTCCCTGCCCTTGTCTTAATCCACAACAACCTTGCTTATCTTTTCCTCCCATTTCGCTGGGGCCTCCACCATCCTAACGAGGGTGGGGGTTAATGGGGGCACCGAGCAAGAGATTGTCATGGTGCTGCTGTGCTGGCTGGGCCAGACCACGACAGACGTAAAATGAAAGCCACATATACCTGTTTTGGTTTTTGTTTCCTACATCTTTCTGTGTTTTTCATCTATCCAACTCTCATTTAGATGTTGTATTTGTTCTAAGTCAACTCTGAGTAAAAAGCCACTGATGTACATCTTAGTTTCATTTTTCTGACATACATCCAATGGCTAGCAATGGAGTTTCAAAGCATATACTGAAGTAATTTTGGGGACAGCTAGTAGAGGCTCTCAAAAACCTCTCTCTTGTGGCCTAGGATCATATTGTATTTGAAGGATTATTCTCTCTCTCTCAAATGTACTCAATAGAGGTTTTTGCGTATAACTTCTCAGCTTTGTTGCAAAACTTTCCTATTCATTGCAGCAATAATGTTATTCCACTGGTGATCTGGATATTTGTTAACAGTGTTCTCCTTGGTATGAATTAGGCTGGAAACTACCCTGTGGAATGACTGGCCTCTGTTTATCTCTAATATCTCTGGATGCTGCAGCTGGGCAAGTTGTATTCTTAAAACATATAAAAAATATGGTAAGTTACAGCCCCTGTGCACAGATTCACTTTCCCTCTCTCTGTATTGCATGAATTCCAGGTATCTGGAAGGCAAAGATACTATTTTTTTTTTCCTCTCGCTTTTGCAGTCAGTCAGTGATCTCTTAAATTATTTAATATAATTGACATAGCAATCAGGTACTTTTTGTTCTCAGGAAAGTTGAAGGGGGAGAGTTGAAGAGGGAATGGTCATTTTTTTCTCAAGATTACCAAGTATCATGTGTATAGTATAACATAATTCCTTTCTGTGTTTAGTTTGTCTCCCCATTTTTATAGCAATTCTCTGAAATTTATGATAGTTTAATGATTATTTTTCTTGAAAGTTCATGTTTTATTTAGATGATTTAGTTACCTTTATGAGTCTTGTTCTTCATATTTGGACATGGGTTTCCATTTTTATGTTTCAGCAGACTTCTTGTGGGCTCTCTAAGAACCTCTAGCCTTCAATATCCAAGTCATTTCCTAAAGACAGAATTTTCTGAGAATTGAAATATGGCATTACTTGAGTTCAGTCTGTGAAACCTGCTACCCAAAAAATGTTTTTGTCCCAGCAGAGAAGGAAAAGCTATTCCAAAGATCCTATGTGTACACAGCAATGGTAATTATTATCCCCACTGTACACTATCTGCTTCAAGGTGGTGTTTTGCAAATATCTGAGTTGATTTCCCTGTAGATCTCTTCCTTGAATGAGGTTGTGTGGCTTAACCAGGCATGTAGCTAAATACCATGCAGCCATTCACACATTTTCTTTGTGATGGGATGGAGAAGAGAATCGTAAAAATAGTAAAACTCATTAATTGAGATAAAGAAAGTTTTATAGGAGATAAAAAGGAAAATAATAATAATGATAAAAGAAAACACAAAACAAGTGACACATAATGTAATTGTTCATCACCTGCTGACTGATGCTCAGTCAGTCCCCATGCATCAATCTGCCAACCCGTGGCTAACTCCTCCCAGTTTTATTGTTCAGCATGACATCATATGGTATGGAGCATCCCTTTGGGGTCAGCTGAACTGACTGCATCCCTCCCCAGCTTCTTGTGCACCCACAGCCTACTCACTAGCAGGGCAGAGAAGTTGGAAAGAATTCACTTCATGTAAGCACTGCTCAGCAACAACTAAAACGTGTTATCAACATTGTTCTCCAAATAAATCCAAAATGCATCTTTGTATAAGCTACTAGGAAGGAAATTAACTCCAACCCATACAAAATAAGGACAAGGCTCACACTTGCTTTTCTCCACAACTCTTTATCTCATTCTTTTTCTTCACCAGGTCTGGGAAGGTGTTAAAATAGTTTCAGGAGAAAATCTGTAATTATCTGATAGACTATATATTTGCTATATATTCAAGAGTTAATGTGGAAAGGAGATGTCCTCGCATACATTCCCCTATCTCTATTGTAATCAGGAGTTAATACTAATTTCTTTCAGATGAAGAATCAGTCTGCAGACTGGAAGATGCTATTACAAATACAGATTCAAAACTTTATGTCCAGCTTATGGTAGTGAAGAAGAACCTTGATATTTTCTGGTGCTGTGCAAATAGACTGTCAGAGGTGACACATTTCTCAAAAACATATTATTTGGTCCTATACTTTGGAAAGATTGTGACTGTGGTGAAAGATATAAGGTAAAATAGTATGATCTTGTTAAAAAATCCACAAGATATTCATCACTACTTTTGCTCATTTGCCACTGTAGTGAATGATAGCACTCACTTCAATAAGGACAACTAAGAGATCAATGAAGTGTGAGAAATCCTATCATCACTCTTTGTATTTCACAGCAAATACAAGAAGCTTATCTAATTATTTCTTATATTTTTTTTTGTTGGCACAGAGAACTAAGCCTAGGAATCTCTCCCTGCATGAAGTGTATTATGGGAATGCGCTGAGTAATGCACTGCTATTTCCACAGCTATTCTGTGCTCTGTGTCACTGCCTCTCTAGGATGCCCTTTTTATCTCTCCTTGGCGATATTTGGTTGCAGATGTGCTATCCAAATGTAACTCTCTTCTAGCATTGTGGACCCAAAGTCCAAGATTTGATTTTTAGCTTAAAATACTCAATAGTATATAGTAAAATAACATGCACAGCAGCTGAGATTTGAGGCCTGTGCATTACCTTTAGAGATATGATAAACTTGTTAATTTGAGAAACATCTGGTGCTTGGCGAAATACGATGGAGTACAAGAGGATTTGCAACAGAATTAAATTAAATTCACATAATGTGGCTATGCTCTTATCTGTACAAATTTCAGTTCTGCTTACTTTGATCTATACACATAAAATGAGGGAGTAGTATTTTAAAAATCCGTTTGATATTTCCTGTTCTCTCTTCCTACTGAGATGGACTGTAAAACTAGGTTTTTCTTCTACTGATTTAAGTGCAGGCTGTGTTTTTCTGATAATTCTCCTTGTATGCTTATGTACTAGAGAAAACAGATAAATTAATCTCCCAGTTTAAGAGCAGAGGGTGTTTCTTCTAACCAGGATATTGTAACTATATATTTCTTGATCTAGAAGCAAAGAGACAAGGTCCCAAAGCTGATATGAAGATTTCTTGCATTGAGCAGAAAGTTACTGTACTTCTGTAAGTGGCTGGCTTCTCCCATTTCACCCTTATACCATGCATGTACAAAGCCACACTCAGCACTCAAGTACTTGCACTGGTATTATAGCAGCGTTCTGTAAATGTGGTGAGATTTACCAGGGAGTATTTACTTCTAGAGCAGTTGTACTATGAAATAAACTTCATGTCAACACATGACAGCTTAAATATATATTATATTCATATACATACATACGTATTCCATTAGACTTTAGACATTTTGTTTTCCACAAAAGAGACTCATTTCCCAGGGAACAATTCAATATCATCAGCAAAAAAAGAATCATATGTTTGCTCCTACTATTATCAGTGGAGGTCAGCTGTGGTGAAATCTGAAACCAGTAGGATCCTTACTCTCCCACTCATAAAAAAATAACAGTGAAAGTCATCAAGAAGTAAAAGGTGGAAGAGGCTTCTATAGGGAAATGGGTTCAACTGGATATTCCTAAAAGCATTTCAAAATGACAGGATCAGAAAGGGTTAGCTAAGCTATTAATCTCAGTTCAAAGAACATGTAAGTAAACTCCCTGGTGCACAGGGAACTAGATTGAATCCTTATGAACATGCTGACCTGTTGGCTCTGAACATTATAGAGCAAGGAGAAACAATTAAAAAGAGAAGAAAAAGATGTAGAGTATTATTTTTCTATATAAAAGTAGTTTCTTGCCAGTTGGATAAATTTATGTCTTTTTTTCTAAAACAAACAGAATATAAGTGGTTTAGTTCTCCGTTTCTAGTTTCCTCTTGGTAGTAATCTTTATCAATTTTTTAAAAAACTTTCCATCTGCAAGAACAAGCAACAGGTCTCGGAAAACTTTCCTAGTTATTTTTTCTGGACAATCTTCTTATACAGAAGCTATCTGCATCTGAGTGGTCAGATTAATATCTCACCATAAATTCCAAGATTGAAAACAAAACAGTAGAATGAAAATACAGTGCCAACCAAGAAACCCTAGAAAGTTTTCTCTTTTCTTTTCTTTTCTTTTCTTTCTTTTCTTTTTCTTTTCTTACAAAAAAAAACCCAAACAACTAATTGGGTTATATATAGATATATTTATTTATCACTCAGACATCCCCAAAAGTATCAGACAGAAATGTCTTTCCTGAATATTTTAGGTCAGAGTCTTCCAGAGGCAGACGGAGTAATCCATGGTTATGTCAACATATTTGTGAATATAGTCAAGAACAATATTTTGCAAAACAGTGTGCAATACATTTGGTTTAATATAGGAGAAAGTAGATATTCACTGTATTATGAAATTGTCTAGTATAAATCACTAAATTGACTAATTCTTCATTCTCAACATGCAGTACTGTCCACTGCAACACGTTACAGTTTACTTTGACAGTGTGGTAGGGAAGAAAAGGAAGGCAAAGTGAACTTGCAAAAGACATTGAGTCAAGAAATTTATCCTGAAACACATTTCATCTTTCAATATATGCTTCCACGACCAACACTGAGTTAATTTTAGTTTTAACTATAGAATAGTATATAACTACAGTTATAACTGTATGATGGCAACAAGTCCAGCCTTCCATGCCACAATATGACTAGGATGTTTAAATGTAAAGAGTATCTTAGTCTGTAGTTTACAATTTTTGTTGTGTCAAACAAGGAGAGTTTTAAAGCCCTGAGATTGTTCAGGCTGGTTTAGAGAAGGCTCAGACAGAACCTTATTCCTGACTTTAATTGCCTAATGGATATTTAAACTAAAAACACAGTCAAACTCTTTGTGGATGGCCATAGCAAAAGACTAAAACAAATATTTTAGTAAAGAAAGTTTCAGTTGGTCCTATTAAAAAAAATTCCTCACTGTGAGGGTGTTCAAACATTGGAACAACTTCACTGAACTGGAATCTCAGAGAGCCTCTAGAGTGACTGTCCTTGGAGATACTCAACATTCAACTGGACAATGTCTAGGCAATCTGATGCAACTTAGAAGTTGATTGCACTTTGAGCAGGAGATCTGACTAGTTAAAATCTACCATCTAAATTATTGTTTGATTTGATGATCTGTTGGCAGCCTAAGGGATATATAGGCGCAATCAACCGTCTAATTTTCAAGTTTTCACTTGATCACTCTTTCTCTGAACTGCAGAATATTTTATGACTTTATTTACAGTGGGAGTTGGAAAATAACCCATTTGAATCTGTGCAATGGATAACTCATCCTGGCTGAAAACCAAACAAACTAATTCTCAGGACTGTCAGTTCCGTGAATGTGAGAAAGAGGAAATTTTTAAGTAAATAGAAAGAAAAAGGATTCCACAAAGCAATTAATCTAGTCTCTTTCAAGTTATCTGTCAGGAGGAATGAATTGTCCCTTGAAACGGCCTATTTTTCTGTAATTGACTAAAAGTATAGAATAGGGAGCTCATTGGTAAGAGTGTAGTGTATAAAGACTCAAATTAGTCCATCCCAGTTACCCTGTAGAAGTAGTCCTTCATCATCTGCAGTGTGCTTTGTGAATTATTTCCTCAAGTAAGCTTAGTGCTGGCTTATCATAATCACGTGGTTCAGTTTGAGTTAGAATCAGAGGAGGGACAGTAATCACCACATCCTACTGGGGTTTTGCAATGCTTGAGGAAATGGATAAAGTTGCCTTTAAAAATCTTGAGGAATTTTCTGAATCACAGATCCTTATTCTCATGGGGTTTTTTCACATCCCATTCTTCTGCTAGAAGGTAACACAGTGGGACACAAGTAGTCCAGGAGTTTTCTGGAAAGCATTAGGATAATTTCTTTATGCAAATTCTGAGTGGATCATTCAGGGATATGCACAGACGGATCTGCTATTCACTGGAAAGCAAGAACTGATTAGGGATCGGGTAATCAATGGTAGCCTTGGTTATAGTGACATTAAATATGAGAGCTGATAGTCCTGATATGGGTGAGGAAGGAGACTAACAAAGTGCAGACTCTGCATTTCAGGCAAACAAATTTTATCATATTCACAAAATTGGTAAGTGGTATCAAGACCGGCTAAGGAGCTTGGGAAAGCTGGAAGGCCTTTAAGAACAGCATTGTCCTACAGCAAGGGAGTTCTACCCAGACACTTTGGAAGACAAGTGTGGTATTTATAGCTTGCCCTAGACACCTCTTCTCCTTTGTGCTCTATATTGACAAATCATCTTCATTTGTGCTTCTGATATATCAACTTGGGGCAATGTGAGTCATAGATAATGTTTTCCAAAGGTGCCCAGGGATCTCACTGAGGACTTGAAATTAAGCCATGCAGAGAGCCTACAATATTGAATGAAATTTTAATTCTATGAAGGCAGGGAATCCTATGGTCAAAGAAATAATGTGTATTGACATTAAACAGAAAACAAAATCATTCCAGTCAATAAGAACTTTTGTTGTTATAAGGAAATTAGTCTTAATCATTACTTCTCCTCAACCTGACTGAGCTAGGACAACTAGAGTCCTGATACAGAAAGGCAACACAAGGACTAGAAATGTGATCAGATTGAACAGGAGTAATCTATAAATATTGCCCAGGATTACAGAAAAGCCAAAGCTCCCCCAGAATTGAGCAGAAAGATCAAGCCATAACTGACTCCAGAGTAACCTCTGCTTTGGGAAGGGAATTGGACTAAAGATCTCCTGAGGTCGCTTTCAGCCTCAGTTATCCCTTTCAGTACTGAAATAGGCACTACTTTGTATCATTATGACCAACTTGGTTATTTTTACCTGCTTTTGACATCTGTACATTATGTGGTGTTGTTGAGCCAGAAAAATAATGAGAAAAAATTTCAATATGATGTTTAAGGTGACACTTAAGAAACTCAAAAGCATTTCAAGTAAATAAAAAAAAATATATTTAGCTATTGTTCTGACATCTTTCCAATGTAGTTCATTTTCTTGAAATGCTATAACGTTTTCTTTCAGCAAATATAATTTTGAAATGTACAGCCAATGTAAACAACAGTGTAAAATAATATAAACCAAAAGGTATTGTATGTATTGGGACCTTGTTTCATTTATGCTGAGATCAATTCAACTTCAACTTGTCACACTGTCATATTTCTGATATATCTTGATAGAGTAAGCTAAAGTTTTGTGCACATTTTTTTTCATAGTGAATTTAAATGTTCTCGTAAAACAATCTCACATATCTCATCCGTAACATTTTATCTCATGTTTCTTTTCTGATAGCTTTCTTGAAGAACAGAAGAGACCAAAAAAGTATGTTTTTATCTTTTTTTTTCTCTTAATATTCTTTCTGTTCCTCTTTTCTTCTGATTTCTTTTGTTATTTCTACTCCATACCTTGTTTCCCAATTCCTTGTCTTTGTCTGTATTTTTTATAAAAGAAATAATTGTCCTATATATCTACCCCTTACACATCCTTTCTTTGCAAAGTAGGCATCATGATTATCTAAAGAGGTCAAGCATAGTTGGAAAAATTGTGAAATGGTAAAGTAGTAGTGGTGTAAGGAATATGTTGCTTGGATTGGTAAATAAATTATAATTATTACTATTAATATTAATAATAATGATAATAAACAGCCCTATAGTTTCATTACAAAATTTAAAAAATATATATCCAAAACTAACGCATAGCTAATGTAATGTCTTACATCCCTTTTTAGACTGATGTCTAAAAAGAAATTAGAGTAACTCATTGTTAGAGATTTATGAAATACTATGTCATAGGCAAGATAGTTTTAATTTCATATGTGCATTCAGGATTTAATACTCTCTGGTAAGTGATGAAGTATGTTCATACCAGATGACGATATGTTAACAGAGTGGGCACTGTCGCTCTACTCTAAATATGTAATGCTTCTTTCTTGTATGATTATTGTGTATATTACATTGAGAATCCCAATAGGGAGTCTTTATTGCTGAGTTCTTTGAAAGCCCAAAGAAGTTTAAACCACACATCTGTCAAGTATTTTATTGTATTCAGTTGCAGCTCTTTCCCATCTTTGCTGCATGCATAAGTGTTTTAAAGGTAAAAGGACTGCATTAAATTGTACTTCAGATTTGCAAATTGACTCACTAGCATCGGAATTGCATCCACCACAAAACTTCTCTGTCATCTCAAGAAGAGCTTTTTTGTGATGCTAATAGATGCTTTACATTATTTTATATTATTCTTACTGGACAGACCAATGTTGTGTGATGCCTCTGAAAACAATGCCACTGCCTTTCTCTTGCTCCTTATATTGGTACCTGCCCACTTTTCTTGAAAAATAAGGTTTTGATAAGAGTAAAAACGTCTCTTGTTTTCATGAAATGCGAGGATATGAAAATCCAGGAAAAAAAAATTCCTGTGCCATATGCCATAGGGGAAACAAAATGCATACAAATGTTAGTACAACTCTAAAAAATAAATAATGTTAAGTAAATTAGTTTGAATTTTGGCTTGCATCAAGAATATTAACATTGGGATATAGGTAACTTTCTTCATAGCAGCCCATATTGTGAAGTAAATGGTTTAGATTTGTGTCCCAGTATTTTATCCCAGCAATGGTTTAACTGTTGTTGATCAGTGCCTGTGCAGCATATCAACCTTCTCTGTTTCTCACACTGCCACTCCAGTGAGTAGGCTCACCATGTTCTTAAAAATATATATTCCAATATATCTCATCTTCGAAGACAAAGTTAAAAACTATTACTTTTAAATAATAATAATAATTTGTAAAAAAATCAAACTTTCTTACCTCCATCTTTTATTCCTTCCTACCATTCTATGATTCTATGATTCTATACTTTGACTTCCATCTGTTAAATTAGCAGATGGTCTGAACAGTGAAGCACATATGTGTAAATCTACAAATGGAATGCCTCAAACTATTTTTTCTAAATTGTGTTAATGTTTTCCAGCTGAATTTCTACTTTTCTAGGAAAAGTGAAGAGGAACTTTGCCAGTCTCTCATTTGTTCCCATCAAGATCCCCCAAATCACCCTATGGTGGGTTAAAAATATATCAAAACCAACTACATATTTAGTCCTGTTTTTTTTTTTTTCCTCAGATTGTTTGGAATTTGATATTCTCTTAAGGCACTAACTGCAACTACCTGCAAATAATTTATAAAAGAAGTATACATTCTTCTTGACAATGGATCTATAATTCCAAACAATGGACAAATTTTTCATCCTCTTTGTGACACTTGTCATCCTATAGCTATAGTAACTTAATACTGTTTTTATATTTTGTGTTCTCAAGAGTGAAATCAGAATGGACATGTTAGTCACCATGGCAACAAAACATTACACATATTTTAACCAAAGCAGATGCAGAAAGTTAAAATCCCTGGATTCTTTGGAGATCTTTGAGGTGCCTCACTTAACTATATGTCCCTGCATAAAAAAGGAAGTCGATTACTTCCTGTTTTTGAATGCTAAAGAAAACTGTATATTTTGTGCATTAGCTTGTATTTCCCTTGAGTGTTGGCATATGGTTAGTTAACTGTATTTTTTCCCCCAGAGCAGACAATGAAAGCTTGTTATAGTAAAGTTGTTATTTAGAAGATGAGATCATTTCATAGGAAGCTTTTCTACAACACAAAGACTTTCAGTGTCTAACAGTATCATATTAGTATACAAGATAATGAAAGGAAGGTGAAGGAAATTTATGATTTATGGAAACCTGACATAAAGGTAAGTCTGAGTACCTGAGAAGGTATTTTAAGAGTTGCCCAGCTGCTGGTAAAGACAACTGTGTCAGGCAATAGGAATATTGAAGAATGATCTATTTTAAAAATATTGTTTCTTTCTTCATCTATGATGTCTCACAAAAGATAGGCATCTCAGGCAGCATTCATCTTTCTTCATGGTCCTCTTCACTGCAGTGTATTTTCTTTCTGACTCTCTCGATCTCAACGGGAAAGCAAGAGCTTGACCTACCCATCATAGGTGTCTAGGTACTAGGTGTCATAACCTGTAACCCGCTTTTGTGCTTATGTGCAATTCACAGAAATTATAAACTCAGACTCCTCTCTTTCCCCTTTTCCTATATCTGAGCTAGCACATTCATTCTGTACACTACAAAGGGAATTTACAGCTTGGTGTGTCTCTGCTTTGCGTTATTTTCTCTCGGTGTAAGGATGACTTGCCTGAAACTGGACAGTCCCTTTTTCAATTTTTAAAATGCTACCCTCCACGCTATTTTGCCATAAGGAATTACAATTAGGTAATATCCTGTAGAAAGGGACCTATGAAATGTGCAGTCCACCTGAAAGGACAAGGACAGGATTCAACTCACTTCTTGTTCTTGTTCAGCAAAATCAGACAAGTCTATCCTGTGCAACACAATGCAGCTTCTGAATCTTGAAAGTACATGCAAACAATTTCTACATCTTTCCTTGGACCTTTGTCTGCAGGGAAGAAATGCTGTTCTTTACTCTCTCAGGATGAAAATTTTGAGAAGACATAGTTAGCTCATTATACATTTCTTTGGCAATCATAACAGACCTCTGTTGAATATCTGTCTAGAATAGCTCACTCTCCTTCATCCACCTCAAGTATTTCAGGAAATAATAAGATCTTATAAAATTGAGAGCAGATTGTGGACTGAGTTCAGTAGTGATGAAGTAGACATTTTATTACTACTCACTGTGATATGTCAGCCTCAACTGCAAAACAACTAGAAATGGTATAGATGGAGGACATAAAGATATTCAATCTTGCAAAATAGCTTACAAGTTGTACTTAAGGGAGAAATTTAATATGAGTGACATTCTCTGTGGTTTGTACTTTATTGCCTTCATTGCTAGTATTTTTTATTTTGGCAAATTTAGAACTATGATTTTTTTAGTCAGCTATTATCTAGTACTGACTTTATTGCAAGAAACACTTGTTTACAATAGCTGTAATATTATTGTGTATGGCATAGTATTACTACAGTGAATGGTATTTCCTGGCATAAAAAGATCTTAAAAGAAAAGATGTATGAAACCAAATCTTGGAAATTAACATAAAAAGTAGACATTTTTAATCATCCCATGTGCTTGTTCTGTCCACTGATAATAACAACTTATTAGAACTGTTAAGACAGAATAATTATATTCTCTTAGAATGATCTTCCTTGAAACAAGTAGAGAAGAGATAACCTTCCATTGTTTCCATTAAAATATTTTCTTTAAGAAAAAGGAAGAGAGGTTGTAAGATTTGGCCATCATTGTAACTACAGTGAATACAAAGCCAACAGTTACATACACGGTTTTTACTCCTCTCTCCAAGTACTGGAAGTACTTGGAGTACTTGGAGCCCTAGCCTCAGCTGCAATGGAGTCCAGGGTTGGGGATGGGGTAGGAGGAGCCCTGGGAAAATGGAACAACTGAATGATGTCATATTTGGTGTGGCTATTGTGTAATTACATTCCTGAGTTGCAGTCTTCAGAGTGGAGGAGGGCTGTCACACTCAGTAAGTCTTTTGGCAGTGGGTTTAGTCAGGGTGGTAGCACAGCCAGGCCACTGTTCATACAAAACAGCACTGGGAGCTGGGACACTAAAGGACTGTGGTAGAGAAAATAACTCCAAAAGGAATCTAGGTCTAGCTTTTGCCCTCAGATTCTGAGTATCCCCTTCCCACAGAGAAGAATGAGGATTGCATTTGGCAATGAAGGAGAAGACTGTGAGAGAGAGAAGGAAG